>CABPRJ010000504.1:694236-802999 GCA_902439185.1 Cinara cedri | reverse complement strand
TTTTGTTATTGTAGAAATCAGTAAGGGTAGTGGAAATATCCTTAATATATTTGTAATTTAACTCTGAACAATCATTATTAATAGTTGAATTTGTCGTATATTCATCTTCCTTTAAAATTGTTCCAGTTCGACTATAAAAATTCCACAGCAATTTTTCTCTTATTGCTTTCGTAGTACATTTATATTGATATAACGGTTTGTTCTCCAACTCACTATCGTTTTTAGAGGGACAACGGAAAACGATAAAATCCATATTATTTCCGCAAAGTGACAAATACAAACTAAATAAAGTTGTATCAGTCAAGCAATTGGGGTCATGTTCGAACAAATACAGAAGAATTTCCGGAACAAAATCACATAACTTTTTAAATGGTCTCAACACATTTTGATCGATTTGGTCCTTGTTTAATCGGGATTTGGTTTTATTGGAGTTTTTAAGTATAAATGTTAAATGCTGTTCAAGCCTCTGGAGCGTATAGATTATTAAATGACCTACCAAAATATATGTTTCATGCTGATCAGTAATTGGCACAGGTGCACATTCAGTGGTACTAATGTCATTAGTATACTTTATACTGTATCTTTTTAACACCTTTTCTAATTCTATAGTATCGTATTGAACCAATAGTTGTTGACGTACTATTGGTTTATTTAGAACATCCTGTGATGGCGTTTGGTTAAAAATATCGTATGTGGCACTAGCAATACTAAATGTTGTCGTCCAATCAATATCACTCATGAGTTCGTATTCAGATAACATAAATTTCGTAGCAGTATCTTGGTATACCGTGTTTTCTTGGTACTCACGGCATACTTTCTCGGGTGGCTTTTTAAATTTTTCAATATTTATAAACATGGAACGTAACTTGAGGACGTGGCAAATAATAATTATTGCCTTATCAGTAACTTTCGATTGCACACATTTTTTTGTCATAAATGTTTGCATTGAAATACAAAGCTTGCCATACGATTTGTACATGTTGAACAGTTTTGCAGTTCTGGATATACTGCTAACGTACAAATAATCCATGCATCGAAAAATATGTGAACATATATTTAGCACATAGTCTTTTCGTATTTTCAACTCATATACATTGCTCTTATTGGTCTTCAATGTACGACAATAATTATTAACTTTTTTTTCAGCAGGAAACACTGATGCATAATAATTATATAATTGAGCGAATATCAAAAATAAACTGTCCTCAAACGCTTGTAAGATATTTGTTTTGTTTTCAATCATATTTGGTTTGTTAGTATAATATTCACTACTTACGAATTCATTAGTGTAAAATATGGATACAGTATTTTCATGTTCAATTTCTTTAGATGTTTTTAACATCTCTTCATTGAAAACTAGAAGTATTTGTGCTGATACTATAAGCATTTGCAATATCATCTTAAACTGTTCAATACACTAAATAAAGACTAAATATTAGACCGAAAAACAGTTTGTTAAAAATACGTTCTTAGTTATTATTTATTATCGAGTAGGTATTACAATTTGTTATCCGGGCTCACATCTGTTAGCACTTGTTTAAATAAAGTGCACTTTATTTAAGAAACGGTCTACGTAATATTTTCTGTGACCTACTTAAATGATATTTAATATTTATGTAATTATAAATGTATAAATGATTATTTCAATAATAAGTTGATTCAAATTTTTATTAAAATCAAAAAATTAGTTTATTTCGCGTACTGATTTTTAATTAAAATGGTGGAAGAACCGAAAAAGAACGGGAATTTTTATGAAATATAATAAATACAATCTTAAGATTTTGTTTTCCTATAGATAACTTTTAAACCAGGAATTTTACTCCAACTTTTAATGACAGCAATGTTTCTAAAAGGTAATTTCACTAGGGGTTACTTTAACGTGGTCGTTTTTTGATATTTTTAATAGTTTTTCCAAAAAAATTTGAAAAAAAGGGAAAAATATAAGTAAACCGGAAATAACGTAGGAAAATCGGGAGGACTGGTACAATATTAAAAAAATATTATTAAAAAATATATATAAAGCTTATTGAATTATTTTACTATAAAATAACATATATTTTGCTGATAAATATCACTATCTATTGAACTCCGCTCAGAATCGTTTTGTCATAAGCATTGGTTTATTGATCATATCTAATATCTAATCAAATTTCAATCCTAATCGTTTTTTATTAGCAATAGTTTATCGTTGCTTATAGATATTAATTAAACAAATTTCTTAACCTTCTAAATTCTCATCTTCTGTAAGTCTGAAATTTGGGGACCAAAATATGGTGATGGTGGTGTAGATCAAGTAAGAAACCCAGGAAATAAACACTTTTAGAGGAACGAAAAAGTACAGAACTAAACATCAACAAAGACAAGAATAAACACTTAATATTGCATCACGGTAGGCAACGTCACCAAAATTCATTTCCCGTGGTAGATATAATATTTTAAATAGTACATATAGACAAATATATTGGAGTAGACGTGAAGAAATCCGTCGCAGAATAATAGTTGGGAATAAGTACAATTTCTCACTGGTACCCATATTCATGTTAAAACCACTATCGAATAGGTGTTCTAAAAATTAGAAGATTTTGCTGAGCAAAATATGTATGGGGAGCATTGGATAGAATTAAAAACAAGGTTACAATGTGGAAGCCAGAACAAACAGATCGAGAAGACGACCAAGTAAGTGGTGCAGCGACCGTATTAATGAATTTTTGAAGCTTCTAGAAATTAGAGATGGAGAAAGGTTTGTACTGGATAGAGAGGCGTGTCGAGACATAATGGAAGCGCAAATTGGTTTAAATATCCTCGAATAAAAAATAGAATAGAATAAAATTATGGCAGGGTACTCTTATGAAACTAATGTTGACGAATTTGACGAACATCTTATTCTTTCACTTATGTGTTTCTAACAGAGTTATGTCAANCTTTAATTTATACCATATAACGATGCCTGAAATTTATCACGATCTAGTAATGTATAACACATTATGTTAGGCAGGTAACTAATTTAATTATAATATTATTTATTATTTTATGTACTTAAATAATCATTCACTAGGTATTTAGTTAACAATTTTAAATGATATAATATATAAATGATAACCGAGAAAAACTATACGGGAGCTATTCATTTTTTTCATTTTTTTTTAAAAAAAATTCACATAGTATAGGTATATACCTACATTAAGTTCTAAATTTGTTCACTGTTTCTTTACGTAGAAAAGAAATTTTCCAGTTTTATACTCGCAACGAAATAAAATATTTAGTAAAAAAAATGCAGAGATAAGATAGAAAGCAATAAAGAAAATTAAAACAAAATCTGTCCTAGGAAGAGTGCAGCTACTGTTGTAGGTGGGAATTTGATGTATCTCTGTAATTAAGGATTAACCATTGGTAACGAAAATACGATTCTGAGCGAACAACGGGTTGATAGTGTTGTTTTGTCAAAAATATATAGTTCATATCATGGTAAAAGGATGTTTGCATAACATATGCATTATATTTTTTCTCTTATAATATTTGTTAAATATTGTATCTAATTTCCCGTTTTTCCTACGTTTTCCCAGTTTTTCCAATTTTTTGGGAAAACTTCTGAAAAATTAAAAAAATGAGTTCCCTAAAGTACTTCTCTAGTCAGATTTCCTTTTTAAGTATGTGTTATCCTTGTTAATCAGGGCAAAATTTCTAGTATAAAAGTTGTTTACAGGAAAAAAAAGGCAGTAATATTTTTTACTATTACCGGCCTAAATTTCGTAAATTTTCCCGTTTTTTCCGGGTCTTCCTATTTGTTGGGGCAATTTGTGGGAAAATCAAAAAATAACCTCCTTAAAGTATCTCCCTAGCCCGATTTTCTTTCAGAAAAAGTGCCATCATTTTAAATCAACGCAAATTTGATAGTAAGAAAAGTTATCCACAGAAAAATAAATAAAAATAATTAATATTTCTGTAAATCCATAAGCTTCTTCATTCCGCTTAGAATCTGAAATATAATAACTATTATGTATTGTAATATTTCTGAAAGAAATACAACGATTTAAAAACGTTATAATCCTTATTTTGTATTACATAGACACGTATATTTATATTATCTCTTACATTATCTGGATAAAAGATATCAAAAATCATCCGGGATAAATAATTACATTGCTTCTTCTTTTTAAACTATAATTAGTAAAATACGAGTACCTATATAATACTACGTGTTTGTTAGAAATTATAGTTAAAATATTTGTATTATAATAATAGACGACATCTTTGAAATTTAGATGCGTTCCGTATCTGAAAAGCACTTATAGTTGTATGAAGTCGATAGCCAATAATTATTATAAAAATGTTATCTTTCTTTAATTTTATATAAAAAGTTGTTAATGTTTTTTTTCATCTATATAATAATTTTTCTGACAATTATTATCTTTTATCTATGTAGGAATATAAAAAAAATGTATCATTATACACACTGCCTTTAATGAGCGCACAAATCTACAATTTGTAAAAATGCCTTAAAATAATATTGTCAACTAAATACCTTTGCATTAATAGGTATGCTAAACAATTTTTAATTATGATTTGTCGAAATTCATACGCACTTCAAAATGCCATCAGTGATGTATTAGCATACATTACGCATCAAATAACAATAGATTTTTACGTAAAACAAAAAAAACAGAAATGAGTACGTAAGAGGTAGCCTAGATGTGGCTTGAATAGCAGAAAAATGTTAAAAATAAACTGAGATGGGCATATCACGAAGAAAATTATCTTAAATATTGATGGTTGTAATGAAAATAAACACTGGAGAAAGAGGAGTAGAGGAACACCAACGAAGATGTGGTTGGGTGCGATTGAGAGTGATAAGAGAACAGTCGGTGTATGCGAGGTGGGAGATGCGGTCACGTGGAACTATAGAACGTGGGTAGCCATCTACGAATAGTTGTAATGAAGGCGGAATAGAAGACAAAACAAAAAACTCTCACTCAACTTATAACGAACAACGTACAAAATCTATAGATCTTTATAAAAAATTATACTTAGAAATTTTAACGGTTATCAAAATGAACATAAATTGTTTTATTTTCTATTAAATTGTACACTATGGTTGAGCGTGTTTTTCAGTTTGGACTGAATCAAATTGCTTTTATAGAATTTCGCATGGCAGAAATAACTGTTGGCCAAGAAACTCAAGGTATTTTGGAATTTAAATGATTTCGGTTCAAAGGAACAAGAAAATAGTAATATAGTTATAATGATATTCGCATCACAAAATGTCTATACCTTATTTATTCAATGATCTAAGAGTAGTGGTGTGGCCAAAAAAAAAAAAAATAAAATAAATAGGACAGATGGTAGGGTGTTTAATTTGTATATAAACAATAATCTCATTCACTTGAAAATAAGTATATTTTCTATAAATGAACACTCAAATAAAATGTTTCAACGTCATAGTTATAATCACGAATTTCCTGGCTATGTTACTATTTTAGAGTATCGTGCGATAACGATTTTTACTGGTAAAATCACAAATATTTGGTAACAAACAAATGTTACTTTTTAATAGTTTTTTGAGATAAAATACCTAATATATATATATATATATATATATATATATATATATAGTAAAATAGATGAAAATATTTCTAAGACAAAGAGCTAAGTACATGTATTTTTTTAAAATATAAATCGGAAAAAAATACTAACATACTCCGTACGAAGGGTGGGCCACCGTTGTAGAAATATAAGGTTCGCTTCTTGTAGCCAATGTTAATTCTATAGAAATTCACAAAAATAAAACTGAATTATCGTCGTTTTTTATTAATTTTTTAGAAAAATGTATGTGCTTCTGAAACAATTTTTCAAATATAATTTATCAGCTGGTGAAAAAGTTTACATTTTAAAATTCGATACGAATAATTACGGAGCATTTTTATGAATCAAAACAGTAGCTTCCGAGAAAAAAAAAAGCACATTTTAAAATAAAAATGTAATAGCTTTTCTATTCTACGCTGAGGATCTGAAAACGAATATCAACAATATAATTACGTTTATGGATTATATGCACGTTAGCTCTAACAATCTGATACCGAATTTTTATTGTCCTTATGACGAACAATGTTATATTAATAGTATACGACGACGATAGTTGATAATAGTTTTCTTCGGCACGGTTTTCTTCGGTACACATAAACACAATAATAATAATTATACCAAAACATCAATAACCAAAATAATGTAATATGACATGTTTATAAATTGTCAACCTTTTCGTACCTGGCTGAAACGCTAGTACGAAAAACAAAAAAAAAAAAAGGTCGATTCTCCTATACATTCATGTGTATATAATAATACATTCCGGAATATGTTTACACGGTTTTTTCTTATCAAAATTGAATTTTACCACTAAAGAAATATACGCGCTCCAATGTTACCGCAACAATGTGACGACAATGTGTACCTACATTTATCTTTGCTTTTGTTTTGTTTTTTTTTTTTTTAACATAATCATTGTTCAAATGTTCTAGAAAAAGTAAAAAAAGTCATTATTTACGAAAAACGATTTGGAACGAAGTTCAGTAAATCGTGTTTTATTTAATTTAAATTGAAATTATAATTAAATAAATTTAAATTGTCCGTGTATTTTGTTTAATTTTCGATCATTTTTATGGAACCAAAACAGTTGTAAGTATCTAAATTGTACTAAAAAAAACTCAAAAATACGATAGTATATGTTTGAAAAATGCACAACGTCTGAAAAAAGTTAAAAAAATAAACATTTTTCGAAAATTTGAGGCATCAATAATTATTTTTTAATGAATTGCAAAAAAAATTAAAATTAAATCAATTTCAAATCAATTCTAAAACAATAACGTTATTTTTCCTAATTTTTATGAAAACTGCAATGAATATTAAAAAAAGACGGACATACTTCGCACAACTTGTGGACCACTGTTTTAGGTTAGAAGTTGAGAATGTAGAATACAGTAGGATATTAAATATCTGGTAAGTGACGATAAACCGTTGCTAACAAAAAACTATTTGCAGCAAAGTTTTATTTACATGTGCATGCACGTAAATTTCCCCGTTTTCCTACAATTCCCAAATATTATAAAAACCGTTAAGAAAATCAAAAATGATCTCTTAAATGTAGCAACTGCTAGAAAACCTAACTGCTATAGTTGTTTCCATTTTAAACATAAATTCTCTTCTGATGATGATTATCGGAATAAGATTTCTGGTAATAGACAGAAAAAAATAATAAATAAAAACGACAAAAACACCGATTATAGTAAAATGTTTCGCTATTCTTTAGTGTCCAAAAGCCTTACAAGTTTACGTTTTTTCCCTCTTATGTTGTCACAATTAACTATTTTATTAAGGTTTTTATAATTTTAATTCAATATCGAAATCACCCACTTAACGCCTTAATTCCCAAATTAATTGCCTTAGGTATCCAATTAATAACGTACGCAAGAATACAAATCCACTAGTTTACACTTGTAGTAATGAAAACATGATAACATGTATAGGGCGATTATTTTATCATGGATCAAGTGATTTTCTGCGAATATTTCGTCGTTAAATTTTTTTGTTTTTTTTTTTTTTCATACATTATACCTCATCATTGATGTTGATTCAAATAAATGTCTTCACAACCTTCTGTTATCCAAACCCAAGCCCTATAAAACTACGGGCTGTCAACCATGGGTTGACGTTGTGCAAAAGAGATATAACTAGGTAGGCATATGGTAGGTCCAATCATGGAAAACTACCATTTTAAATTATTCGTATTGTCATAAATTACCATAACTACAGTGTTTTACGAAATGTCGTTTTATCTATGGAACAAATAAATAACAATATGTTATCTTCGACGATATGGCCAGCCGATAATGTTTCTATCTCTCTCGCTATAATTATCTAGTTTGCGTACGATTGGCGAGTTTGGGGGGGGGTTCGAATACGCAGTCCATAGCTGTTGTTTATAGGCCTATGCTCTGAACGGACATTCGCGAGGCAATATATTTCTATCGCTTGTTATCTCGCGATGTCCAACTCTGGAGATTCAACATCGAGCAATTTTTTCCAGAGCGTCTGCTATAGATTTCGCCCTCGTCCGGCGATTCTCCCGTTCCTGTGTCTGAAAATGACCTTTTCCGGAGCCAAAAATAATATCAAATGGACTAACCCGCAGATAATATACTCGATCGGTCTCCACACACCGACTATAACGCGGCATATACGGGAGAAAAGTCTGATTCGGTAAAGACCAAATATATAAAAACCCATTAGATGGCGTTTGTGTCTATGAATAATTTATCTCTCTTTTTTTTTTTTCATGTTTATTCGATTTTGTACGTACATGTGCAATGCAGAGAAAATGTTTTTATAGAAATAATTTAGTATTTATATTATGTTTGTACGGACGTCTCGTACACCCTCACGGGTCGTTGTCTCGCCGCGGCGTGCAATAAAAAAATAGCGTCAAACATTTTCGCCACGACACGGTAATCATAACGTGTAATATTATTATATAAATCGTTTCTCGTTTAAAACGAGATTGGACGGTGTGTTTTTACTACCAAAAAAAAAAAAAAAAAAAAACTAGCAGTTTTGCCCGTGACTGCAACAGGCAACATTGCCGCTATTTATTTTCATGGCACGGAGTCTGCAGACACATGTGACTGTTTCGAGTTCAATTTCCGGACCAGTGATTAAGTAGGTATAAGTCTCTGCGGTTGGTTTTTATACGTCGAAGGATTTATAAAGAACCGTGTCCCTGTTTAAATTTATCACGGTCGAACGCCCAAAGACTTCATTTATGTACACCGTATGAATACAAGGATTGTTTTTAAGATGATAATATTATATTTGCGCAGGAATCTGAGCCGGGTAACGTCAATAATTCGTAGTTCACATCACGTTCCACCGTTGCGAACTAAACCAAAGTGTATTCTATCTCGACCGCAGCTAGAAACGCTTCCCTTTGTTTTTGTTTTTTTATAGCTATTAATGGAAATTATTTATCGTTTAGGGCATTACATTATTTATTTCTTATAATTTATGTATACGTAAAACGTCAACAAATTATTAAAACCGAGACTTTAAAATATTCACAACTTAATAATATGGTAGGTACTTATTACCTACAATGTTATATTTATAAAAAAAAAAAAAATGTTTTTATTTAAAAGTTAGTTTTCATGTTGATCAAACATAAAACATAATAATATACCGAAAATCATCAAACTTTTCGTTCTAAACATTATTATTATTATTCCGAATGGTATTGTTTCCATATATTTATATTTCTCCGAAAATTATTTTGTTTTCTATATGCGAAAGTCTTACGAATTTTATAATTATAATTTATCATAGGAAATAAAAAGAACACACTAAATACCAAAAAATAAAATTAAAAACAAAAGTTTTTTAAACAATGGTTCGAAATATGTTATAAAAACAGCGTGTTTTACACAATTTGTAACGTATATTACGCAAGCCGGACGGATCACAATTTAAATGGAGATTTTATGGAAGACAGGGATACCAAAACACATATGTTGCGCTCATTTTAAAATGTATTATTTTACAAAATATTTAAAACGTACGACTTGTATAATAGAGAAAGAAAATTTTAAGAGAAGGTAATCTTACAATTGCACAATTTCAGTAGGATAAGTTTTATAAATTCTTTTATATGATTTTCGAGGTAGAAAAATTTGGAGCAAAATTGAAAAAAAAATATAAGACCGTTAGAATCCGGTGTTAAAAATACGTAGATACGGAGTGGTATTCTCATATCGATATATTACATATTATACACCGTATACTTTTAAAATTTTACTTTAAAATTATCGGTATTTACTATATACGTATACTCTCAAATAGATTTTAAAACAAGCAAGATCGTCATGATATATTTTTAGCACTATTCTCGTTCATTCACTTGTACCACTTGATCATTATAGTACAAATTGTATTTATTTCAGTAACTATAAGGAATACACAAAGGAAAAAGAAGTATGGGAAGAATACGAATATCCTGGCTGAAAAATCTCCACGACTGGTATAATAAAACATCAGGTGATTTGTTTCGGACATTCCTTGACAAGAAAAACATTGTCAGTAAGATATCTGGCTATCGAAACGGAGATGAAAATTCGATAGAGAAGATAAATTTAAAAAAAAATCACGATTTTCTTACGAACTGCGATTAACAATATTTTAAAGTAAAAAATTAATTTTTCATTTTGTAATTCCAATTATATTCTTAATGTCTGTTTAATATAAAATCTATTCCCCTATATAAACGGTATAGGTTTCTAATATGAATGATACAAAATATACCACGCTAAGAATATCATGTATATCTCGTAGTGTACTCTCAAACAGATTGACAGGAGCACCATTTTTTATTTCCATAAGGGAAATCGAAATTGTATAATAAGGATTAACATTTTGAAAATACGCTCAAAAGATGTGTATATTTGTACCACCCTATATCACTCTTCATACATAAAACGACCCATTTTAATTATTCAAGTCCATTCAGCTGAAATATTTTGTGTTACCGTTTGAGTGCGTATACACTATACATTATAGTAACGAATCAAATAAATTCGGCAAAACGTAATCTCACAAAATGTTTTCTTAATAAATAATAGGGCCGGGAACACAGCGAACGATGTTTCGTTAATGCTCTATAATAATACGAACAACTAAATATTTGAAAAGAATCGGGAACTCTTTATTTCCGATTTTACAATAATAATAATACCCTAACTATTATATCGTTAACGTTTTAAAATAGGTATACGAAATTCAAAAAAAGCACAGAACGAAATAATATTCGGTTTTCTATAAAAATAATTTTTCGTCTTTGACATAAGACGTGACGTTTCGCTTTTTAAAGAAAATCTGACCTACAATTACCATATTATATTATTATTATAATATTCTTTTCGCGTATTATAATTTCAGCCAAATCGACTTATGCAATTTTCGATTTATAGCACGTTTACATTTTTAAACACGTAATTATCCTTTTTATCTTTTGAGACTCGGAGGATCGGTTTGACCAAACTTTTGCTGTTTAGTAAGCTGTAAAATTCGATTTTTGAATAAGAATGTAAAATAACGTTCACCTCTGTTATCGTATGTGAAAAAATGTTAATGATTAAAGTTTTGCCAGTCCAAAAACTGGATTGTGTATAGAATACTCAAGGGGGTTTAAAAATAAAAAAATTATGATGATATAGGTACAATATCGATGTCAAATATCGCATGAATTTAAAGTGAACTATGAGAAACATAGGACTATTATAAGTCGTCTATATACAATGTGCATGGATTTTAGTAAGGATTAAAAAAAAATAAATCAGAATTTATATTGATGTGTCCAATAATATTTTGTCCGGCCCTCGTCTATCCGATTTTGTCAAAGGTTCAATTTTTAAACGTTTTCCGAATATGTATGTATAGTAAATAATATGTATAGTAATGTACTGCCAGCCGGAAAATCCGTACCTTTCAAGATGGATTATGAAAGTTTTGTAGCATTTTTTCAGTTTTGTTAACCGAAAATGACGTGTTCTCCACGAAAATAAACACACTTTAGTAAAACTAATTAATTAGCTTTGGAAACAAACAATTTATTTATTAAACTAAATTGTATAGGTATTTACCTCAAAATATTATTTTTATGTGTAGTGAAGGTAATGGAACTAATCGATTTGTGAAATTTCAATTAATATAAACTCCAAATTCAAACTTATATGAATAATAATAAAAAACTTTCGTCGATTTTGTTACGAATAAATTATTATTGTCACAACGAATTTCACATTTTCTATTCCATAAAATAGTTTCGAAATTACTCTCGTGGCAACGAATAATAATAAAATTTAATTTTAATGTTTTTTTGTAACCGTATATTATTGGCTTTTATGTTTAGACTGCTATGGAATACTTTTTATTCTATTTACTAAATGCCTTATTATCTGATTATCTTATCGTTATTAGAGCTATTGTAAAATAAAATAAAATTCCACTATAAAAGTAGTTAAAATTGTAATCGTATAATTGCAGTTTACTGAACAAAAATTATCATATATTCGAAATATTCATTCTAGTGACCAACAGTATTTTTAAATTATTATTTGTAAACAGATAAAGTAAATTGAACATTTATTTCACAATTATTTTAGTATTTCCAGTGGTTATAAATGAAAATTTCATTAAACACGAATTATACAGCAATCCAAATTTTGACTTACTCTGACTTGGTCAGTTTTATACATAGAAAAAACTTTGAATACAAAAAATAAAAAAAATAAAATAATCTATCCGAATATGTAGAAAAAGACAGTGTTTCCATTTAAAAAATGTAAGTTGTATTGTGCATGTTCATACAAAAAGTGTTACAAATTTGATATTTATCTGAAAATATGTATTTAGGTACTCCCTATTATCTCTCAAAAACCCGATTTCAATAGAGATATCCACCAGAGATATTTAGTGTTACCTTAAATCGTAATCACACTGTATACAGGGTATAACTGGACTATTTTACATTTTCACATATAACTACAATATAAAAATATCAAATAGTACTGTTACACTCTGTATACTTTTCGGTGAATTCGACTATAACACAATATTTGGAAGGCTCTGTTGCAGGTGTTTTATATTAGAAGGTACTCGTATGACTACACGGTTGTGGAACTTAATGGAAATATTTCACTAAGTAGTTTTTATACGAACAATGGCATAAATTATAACTTTCACATGTTCAGACGTGGAAATGTAATACCTACGGTTATGAAAATTAAACCGTTTTAAAGCGGAAACAAAATGTATATTGCAAAATGTTAAATTTTATTGCATATGATATTGTTCAACGTATTCGTGAAGTAAAGTATTATTATAAGGATTATTTTACACCGTCAAACCAATTTCTTTGTTCGTTGAATATTTTAAATATTTGACTCAAGACCGAAATACGACTCAATATATCAAATACTAAAATATTATACACAAAAAACCGTACTAGATAATTTTGAGTTTATAGCAAAGAAACTGTATATATGTTGGCGTTTCCAAGTAACATTAAATTTTTCGGCTGGATGACCATGGATTTTAATTCAATTTTCAGGAGCCGATTAAAATACACACCCTAAGGGAAATTTCAAATTTCAACTTTATTACATAAGTAAAAACAATTATTTAAATTTTAACCATTTGACCCTCTAATTTGTTAAGTTATATATTGTAGGGTTCGGATGTTTATGCACTTAAAATAGCTGTAATATTTATTCATTTATGCACTAATAAATTACCAAATATGAAATCAAAATAAGCACTTAAAATCATATATATATATAAATATGTCGAATTTCACCATTATTGCTCAATTTTTCAAGTACCCCCAAAGGTTTGAAATTTGAGCAAAATTTTAAAGGTATCTAATTTAAATTTGTTAAAAAATTAAAATTGTTAAATATCTATACAATATAATTTGTAGAACTTTTTATGCCGCAAAAAAAATATAATGTACATTATTCTTATAAAATATGTTTATGATTAATGTTATTATAATTTATCAATGTACCTTATAAACATCTATTGGATATTTTGATTGGAAATAAACTGTTTAACCTAGAAAGCACTGAAGAAATTACATTGATTGTTATTGTAATAATAATTAGTTTTGTTATGAATATATAAACTTTATTACAGTATATTATTGTTTGTCGTTAGTTTATTTTATAGTCTATAGCTACATAGATGGGATATAGTGCGTGGATCTAGTTTATTTACCCGTATTTTATTGTTTCAGTGGCTAAGAAATTTGTCTAAAATTTGTTTTAAATATCACGAAAACTATTGCCTTTAACTGGTTTTATGCAAAATTAAATATTCAGTGGAAAATTGTGTACTTTTTTACAATATGAGAATAGAAAATCTAAATTTACATGAAGAAAGCTCGTATTCTGATAAAATATCGATCAAACTGCATTGTAAAATGTAAAACACCGAATGAAGAATTGGGAGATTTTAAAAAAAAAAAAACCTAAGACCTAAAATGGTGAATTTTCGAGAAATAAATAAAACAAATTTAAACGATTTATTTGATATCACACATGATGATGCACTAACTTTAATTCAAATAGACAAAGAAACGTGTTTTTCTTTCATAATAATTTTTTATAACGTCTGTGAATGTTAATTTAAAAAAAAAAAATAATTAGAAGCATACTAATGGACAACAAAGAAGTACTCTTAGAATGTTTTTTTTATGTGACATAAAAAATACTAGTTTAATTGGAATTTATGCCTATTAACTAATTTGTATTTTTTCGTAAATTACATGTTAATTATTACTAAACAGTCCCTTTTCTCACACTACAACTCTTGGTGGGCACGTGAAGGAATTGAAATTAAACTTAATAAATTAAGGGGATCATGATTCAGTAAATTGTATACTTAAAAATAACGACCACCCTAATAAATATCTATTGTTAAAAATATAGATTAGAATAATTATCTAAAATACAGTGAACTGAATTTCGTTAAAAAATATTATTTTTTATATTCATTTTTTCAAAATATTTAAAACGAATTTATCTTAGTAAAAATGCTCCAAATTGTGTATTATCTGATATTTAATCAGATGCCATTGCAAAAAAAAAATCAAAATGTCAATGGTAAAATTAAAATTAACACTACACATTAAATGATTAAATTTTAAGATAAACAATAAGTGTTCTTATAAACAAATATTTTATATGAAGCAAAACATTATAGATAAATGAAATACAGTAGATACAAACAATTAGATTGATATAGTTAACATGAACTATGTCGCATGTCATTTTATAATTACAAAAATAAATATTTATATACTAATCATTTTAATTTTAATATTTTTCAATGAATGATAATTTGTTTTGATTAAAATGGCATTGAATTTTTTGAAGAAGGTTATTGGTCCTAAATAATCCACAAAAGATTTATTGCCGTATTTAATTGACAAATTATAATTTCTGAATTCTCATTTGTTACTTAAATCATAATGATAATTAATTAATGATTTATATATATATATATATATATTCGTTAATATTTTTTACGAACGTCTAAGTATAGTTTAAAGAACTTTTCAGATTCTAGTAGAGTGAGAAATATATTCAAGTTTTATTAAGATATGTGTTAATTTTCTTTGGTAAATATGTTTCGATTGGTAAAACTTCTCTAAAATATTCACGCCACACTGTGCTTCAAACAATATGGACTTTCGACACCAATTTACTATATTTGAAAATGTTTTCTGAACAATATAATACAATGACGGCAAATAACGATACACGGTTTTAGGCAAAATCTGAATTCAACATAAATTAAAAATTTTGAAAATAAGTGGACTGTTAGGTATCCAACATCACTCAAAGATGTATTTTAAAATTTTAACTTTTCTAAAGAGCGTCTACTTGAATTGTCTTGCATATTTTTTTTTTTTTTCATATTTGTGTGGCATTGATTTTACAATAAAAATAAGGATTATTCATCGAACTTAATATCTGTTAACCGAACACCACATAGAAATGTTTTTATCGAATTTTATACGAAAATAGAGACAATTATTATTCTGTAGGTATATTGTGCTTTACATATATTTTTCTAACTTGTCCAGAATAACAATGGTGGCATACCCGTTAACAGTATTATCTTTTAATTTTTTTTTTTTTTTTGGAGCATAGTAAAGTTGTAATGTATAGAATAGCATTTCGTTATTAAAGTATTCGGTTATCTGTTATTTTATAACGAATATGTCTACAATATAAAATAGAACAGTGATTTGCTTTGTTCACATATGCTGTCTTGTTTTTGTTTTGTTTTTAGAACGCCAAAAAAAAAAAAAAACGATCTATCATTACTTTCAGTATAATATTTTAAATTATAGATTACCCTATAATATACTCACTATATACCTTGTACATTTCCAAACTAGTTATTATATTGGAAAGTTTTTTTTTCTTTTAGTTTAACCTTAGTAAACATATTTTGTTTTGAAAACTTAACACAATAATATTATCATTGTATCACGTTTTGCAGACATACGAGCGTTTTAAATGGAAATCTAATATTTGTTTCGGGTGGTGTGTGGGTTTGTAGAAATACTAATAAATCCTGAGAGAACGTGGGTGCCCGTATCTCTAGCCCTCGAAAACAGTAACGAGAGGTCACGAGTTAACGTCACAGTGTATATTGTACGGGTTTTTTAATCCCTCGTGATTCGTGGATTGTTCACGTTCGCATGTAATAATAATAACAATAATATTTTTTCTCCGATCTATAATAAATAGCATTGGTCTAAGGCGAGGAGATTTGGACGAGTGTCCTAATACTACATATAATTATTTACGAGAGAACCATATAATAATAGGCTTTTTCCCTAAAACTAAACTATTATGCTTTGAAACAGTGTTATCCGAATTGTTTGACACTATATATCACTTAGAGAACTTTCGGTTGGTCGCGAACCTCCTAAATTTGCCAATAAATTTTTTTTGGTAGTTTGGTATTCGGTGGAAAAAAGTTTAATAATACGCATAAATGTATAGCCAAGGACAAATAATAATAATATACTGGTGAGCAAATATTATAACGGTAATATGAATTGCCGCCGACGGTAAAAATATCGGAATTTAAAACGCTGACGTGCATGTACGCCGACGAGTATTTACGCCGATTGATAGCCCTGAGAAAGACATTTTTCAGAGTTAAAAGAATAGAACATTGTATTTATTTTTCGTGCTGAAGCTAATCCAGCAACACATTGATTAATTTTATATTCACACATTTAGGCTCTTTTTCAGACTTTAAATACATTTCTAAATTGAAGGATGATTTGCTCCTAAAAGTGAAAAAACTGTCTTTGTGTTGTATATTTGGAAAATCATAACCGATTTCGTTTACACAAGCGTTCTCAAAATCGGTCATAACACTGACCAGAGACTGGTGGTAGTAAATATGTGGCAATCGATGCATTGCTAAATTAACTCTATCACAAGGCAAAGGAGCTATCAGGACATAGGATTGCCAATAAAAGAAATTGTTGACGATTATGGAAGCCTGCGTAAAAAATGTCTTTCATAGGACAATCAAACGGCGTAAATACTCTTCAGCGTACATATCCGTTGGTTTATTTACCGTCAACAATTTTAACGTCAGCGTTCTTACCGTCAGCGTAATCGGTCAACGGACACAAAACACCTCTGTCAACTGTAAAGAGCTGGTAAATGAAAAAATTACATAAAGTCGTATCGGGTCTTTTTTTTTTGGTGGTCGGAGGGGAGGAGGAAATGTTTAACTGAAATTCACTCATCAATGAAATCAAAGAAATCCATACATCTATATACTTCCCAACTATAACATTGCAACATCAGCACATTTTTTTCTGGTTTACTTAACTGCCGTGTACGTAAATATTACTCGAATTCCATTTATTGCGAACGCAACGTAATCGTTGGATATTTTAAAATATTCACGCAAACAAACAACTGCCATAACAGTATTATTATTTATTATATTATCAGCTTATTTTGATTCGTATTTCTGTCACGTATATAAAAAAAAATATATATATATTTTCTTGTGCTGAATTTTGAATACCTACCAACGGTTTAATCCATAATATACTATAAAACTATTTATCAATAGTTTATGATGAGGGCCGGGAGTCGTAGAGGTTGTATTTTATTTGGTCTCTGTTAATTTATAACATACCGACCTAAATATAAATTTAATATATTATATTATACATTTATTACGAGTTAATAATAAAAACAAAAATTTAAAATTCATATTTTTATACTTTGTAATTTATCGAATAATTATAACGTTGCACGTTTTGTAACTATTCTTTTGTTGAGAAATAAATAAATAATAATAATGTTAAATTAAAATTTACCAATGAAGGACAATATTGTAGTTTAGTCTTGACCGACAAATTACAGGCCGTATCGTGAATAATGATTATTGATTTTTTACAGTTAACAAAAAGGATCATTTTTCGTTTTCATAATCGTTCCATTAGTATATATTTAATATTATTGACGATCGGTGATAGTATAAATTATACTATCACAATTATACAAAATTTTATCGTTAGGTTGTGACGGGATATATGAAACATAATTGTGATAAATAAATCGCTTTTTTCGTAAGCAATGGTTTATCGTTGCTTAAAAATATACATTAAATTCCTGTCTGTATCTTACCTTCCAAACTTCCCATTTACACCAGCGGCTGCACCCGTCCCCATTATCTTACCTTTTTTAATTATTATAATGTTCATACTGACGTACTGACGTATTAATGTCAGACTTATTTTACACGAAAAATATGTACTTTATTACACTACGGGGTAGCTAATAAAACAAAATTAGCTAATTTGGTTTTGAATATTAATTATGTATTTCTTTTTTTTTTGCATATTTAAAATGTTTATTTGCATAATATATTTCGTCTAATTTAGCTTTTATACAACGTCCGAGCTCTCCTATACTTAATGAGTTAAAATAAAATATGCATTAGGTACTTCAAAATTTATGGCAAACACAGTTTTAATAAAGACGGCCATCGTCTAATAATCAAATTTTATATTCTCCGTGCGCATAGGAGCCGTCGATGGGGGGAGAAGCATGTTCCCCGGATAATATTTCCGCGGCTACCCTTGTATTTTCGCATAACTATGTATTATTATACTCTTATTATACACCACAGTGCCGCAGCACTTTATACTCGTATATTATATATAATACCAACGGTTTGTAAAGTGTGTTTCGGAGAACCTATAGGTTCCGTGGAACGATCGTATGGGTTCCGCACACACCTTACGATTTTCATTATGACCTTTTCAGTTGGGTTAGAGTCGATGTACCGCGAAACACGAATAATTGTTCGCTAAAGATTCCGTGGTCGTAAATGTCTGTGAATTGCTGATGTAGAATATTAATTTATAAATTCAACTCTTCTCGTATTTATTATTGATTAATCTGATTTAGTAGCTTGATATGATTCGATTAAATAATTAATGCTAGAAGAATCTAATACACCGTACGTATGTCGATATGTGTTAATTTTAGGTATCGAAATAATATCATTTGGATAATGGATAGATAGATAGATAAATATATTTATTAAACAAAAAATGAATAAATGCATATAACGCTCAAAAAGGTATGAGTATAGTAAGCGAAAAAACAAAAATTACCATCAAATTTACATTTAAATTATACATTAAATATTTAAATTATTAATAAAAGTTTTTAGCATGGAACAGGAATCGAAAGAAAAAAAAATTAAAATTATGAATTTGTTAACACAATATTGGTTGGGGACACGCTGGACTATTTGAAAAGTAATTATTTTTAGAATAAGGAGAAGTGGAAAGAGGTGGATTATTTCTGGAGTTTAAAAAAGGTACTTTAAGGCTAATTTTTTGTAACAATTCAGAGCAGTCGATAATGCTAGTCAAATCGTATACATAAAAAATACATCATATGTTTACCTTCTAGTTTTTAGACACTTTTAACCAACAAATTTAGCATTATCATCAGCATTATGATAAAGATAATTAGTTTTATATTTAAACCGGACTGATTAGAATTCCATAACACAGTACCATATTCAAGTACTGATTTTACCAATGAACGATACAAGACTTTCATACATAAAGAATCATTAAAATCAGAGCAGGTGCGTTTAATAAGCCCAAGAACACGTAGTCTTTTCCTATAAATTGAATTAATGCGGGCATTGAAGGATAAATACAGATTGATACCTAGGTCCCGAACTTGAATAACATAGTTGAGAGATATACTATTAATAAAATACTGAGATTTAATATGAGATTAAGAGCGGTTAAATGAAATGCAAACACATTTAGACGTATTCAAAGATATCTAATAAGTCTAATAGTAATCTTGCGAATAAGATTCAACATTTATTGCATCCGAAATGTGCCGAAATAAAATTGAATTTGTCGATGGGTTTATAACTCGTGTTTGGTTAATAACTTTTTATTTTTTAAATATATGTTCTAGTACGGCATGTTTCACTCAAATGAACACAAAATATCTTAGTCGTATAGACTTAAATCGAAGTGGGTCTTTTTTTAAAATATGTAGAATATCAAAATGAACATTTTCAATTCATTTGTAAGCCTTTAGTAATGTGCGCCTATCCACAATTAAAACAATTATTTTATTCGGGCAACTTTCGGGATAGAAATAACAATTGTAAAAATCAATAGTTTGGAATGAAATTAGAATATTTAAATATTATGAGATGGATGTTTCTGTTTACGACAAAACAAGTTTTATTGAGCACCGCAAGGGTTGAAACTTTGAAAATTAGCTCAAAATGTGTATTTGCATACCTCTAATCTTCTTACAAACTCCGTTTAGAAATCCAAGTATATCTAGCTGAAACATTTCGGTCTATCATTTGAAACACACTGTCTAGTAGGTAATTACATTTATTATCACAGGTAGTGTTTACGTGTTCAAAATCAATACGCCGTCGATAAAGAAAATTATAAAGCTGTTAATGGTTTATTATGATGGATTCGAATTTAATTAAACCAGCGCGTCATGTATGTTTCGATAAACGTTAAATTAAACCATACTAACGATTTTTGGCAAAGTCCATTAAGTAGATTGATCTGTGCGTATGTGAGTATCATTGTTTAGGAAACACTGACACACTAATAAAATAACACAGGTATATCATCGTATTGTTTACTTGGGCAGAGGTTAAACAAAATCCGGCGGTAATAACCGAAAAAACATCATAAAGTTTAGTCTAAAAGTCCTCACAAAAATAACTTCCCGTGGTTTTAGACGCCGTGTGTAGCGAAGGATGATCTATGAGTTCTACCAAGAATGTGTTATTTTTTTTTTAATAAACTTATACGCACTGTACATACACCAAAGATTCCGCGAAATCCTAGGTATGCCTCGAACTTGTTTTAAAACTACCATGAAATCATTTCAAGTATAAAACAATCCCACGTATTATTTAACACAATTTTCAAGAAAAAAACGACTTTCCGAAAAATATTACGTGCGAGTTTTATCACTACTGAAACTCATTGTGTTTTATTATATAATGTTCAATCCATTTTAATTTACATACCGGTTTGTTCATTATCGTTTCGATGCAGACTAGCATAGAGTTATAATTCTAAATCCAATAATCGTGGGCCGTGGCAAAGGAAAATAAAAGTTATAAAACAGATATAGAAATACAAGATATACTACTATAGGATGTTTCTTGATTTTCAGAAAATACTTTTATTGTGCCATGATTCAACGAAGGGCGAGGACTTCTGACTCGTATCTTTGAAAATTGTATTATATAAACTTAAACCCAAAATCAAATTAATGGTGTGATCAAATGTTATTTTGATTAATATCAAATCTGCAAGTTAATCTATATTTTGGTTTAATTATTATTATGAAATTTGTTGTATAAGTGTTCTCCGTATAGCGCGGATTCGTATGTATTTGTATATTTATTTTGATTGATCGTATGACATGCAAAGGGAGCATAACTCATGAAATGTGCTCCAAGCCATATTGATTTAAAAAGTGATACTTTTTTAGTGCATATTTTTGCATAATTTTTGACATTTACCTATATTTTTTCTATTTTAAGGGCTTATTTTACCAATTGTATTTCCATATTTCATCTTTTAGTGCATATTTCGATGTTTTTTTTTTTTTAGACGTTTTTGAAATATATACTATTGTAATGTAAGGCAAATATATTATATTTTTATAGTTTCGATTAATATCAAAATAAATAAACTATTATTTATACTTATAATGTTTAAGCATTTTTGCCAAATATGACCTTAGATCAATAATCGATGAAATAAAATACGTATACTGAGGATAAGAAAATGTCGATTACGACCATTGACCATTGTCCATATTTCAGTGTGTTAAAATATTTACGGTGCACTATCCTGTGTGCTTTCTATGGTAATTCCCGTTTTTATTACTTTATTTTTATCAACATGCCGAAAGATAAATGGCCGAGAGTCTTATCCATTAAAACTACCTACAAAATTATGAAAGTGAAGAAAAAACGAAGAAAATTATTTATAGTAGGGTTCCATAATTTTAAATTTATTGTTTTAATTAAATGTTCACAAAATACATTTTTTTGTGCATATTGTTTTCATGCATATTTTATCATTTTAGCGTATATTTATTTGGTTTTTAATGCTTATATATTCGCGCTCCGGTTATCAGTACAACACACATTATCAGTAGCTATCTAAATATTGTTTGAAAGTAATTTTCAGATTTGTTTTACCGTTACCGTGTCTCACAACCATAAAAATAATTTTCGTCGTTTTAAGGATTTTTTTTTTGCGTTTTATAAACTTGACGATAAAAAAACATAAAGGTTACAAAAATACCGGATTTTCACACCTTTATTCAGACTACTCAAATCAAGTACTCATGACAAAAGACGGTTGTGGAGAAATTCGAGCTCTATTGCTCACCGGTGTTTTTCTTTTTGTTATATAAATAAGTTTTAACAAAGTTTACAATGCAAGCGCGTCTACCTAAAATTATTAATTTAAATACTGACAAGTTCATTAATTTCGCATCATTTTTTAACGTGTTTCAATTATAATATTGCTGGCTTCAATGAAAATGTTCAGTGAACAACTACCCTACGTGCACATTATGTCGCTTAAAATAATATTATAAGTATACAAATGCATAAATAAAGGCAAATTAGTAATTTATTATGATTTACATTTAGAAGTAGATATTCGGGGTCTTAATTCTTTAAGTGAATTAAAACATACGTGTATACGGAATATATCGTGAAAACGTGAATATAACAAAACTAAACACGTATGGTTATTATACGTGAGTTAATAAACGCTAAAACACGTGAACACGTATCGGAGTAATAATCCTGCGAATACATCAATTAGTTAATCACGTAAGTAATTTTAATTTGTATGAAAATGTGTATTATTTACTATTTGTCTATATTTATGATATGAGTAAAGTCATTTTTCTCCTACGAATAAAAATAGATGACTAAGTAAGATAAGCATAAATAAGTGAATACACAAATTCACGGGTATACGTGAATAAAATAATTCACGGATACACATGAATAATATTATAAATTCACGGAAAATTTTAAGTAACGGGTTTTATAAATCGAACCTTATTTCATGTGAATACGTGAATGCGTGTGTACGTGAAATAGGAGCACTACTAGATATCCAATATAATTACAAAGTATTTTCATTTTTTGTTTAAAACAGCTTACATATAATTCAGAATTTTCGATTGATTTTCAAAGATTCTGTCAAATTTCGAACTTTATATTTACAACAATGAAACTTACAAGGTTTGAATCGATTTCAATATCGATAAAAATCGTTAAAAATCGTTTAAAAAATCAAAATTTATATTAAAATCAGTAAAAACTAATATCGAAAAATGATATTTAAATTAAAATCGAACATTTTTATTTCGATATCAATTTCAAGCCCCCCCAAACAGATATATTATGGAACCAATAGTTTACATAACGGATTTTTATGCAACTCAGTATAGTTCCGTGATATATTTCCGGGAGCAAATGGTGATTGTTTGAAACCCCCCGAAAGAAAAAATATTGAAATTTGTTAACGTAATACATATACGTATCACCCCTAATTTCATTTGGTTGGAATTTTTAGGGTTGTAAAACGATAAAAAACATTCTGTCCTATAAAAACTTGTATCACTTCAGTCTACTTATAAATCAATAGCTCTTATTCCCGAGTTTGAGCTCAGTTGTTCAGTCTATTTTTCCTGAGGAAAGTCGATAAAATTTTTTAACATGTTTTTAATTAAAGCAAGCGTCTTATAATTATATTATTAATTTTAGACGCTCGAGTAGTAACAATTGTTTTAAAACCCAATTTATCACGATAGTAATTTGTAAATACAAATTATTATTTATTATAGAATATAAACGAATGGATGTAACAAAAAATAAAATACAAAAAAAACTTGCAGATATTATAGTCAAACTCGTATAAATTATTGTTGAGGCAGAATTCATTCTGTAACTATAACGACGCTTTGAATTTCGTTTAAAACTTTTGAATAATGTTCGTATAATCGGGAGAACTTTAAATATACGCAAGAGAGAAATATTCAATGCACAATATTATTATGAAAATACCGTTCATACAGACACGTAACTTTAGATGTTTATTGAATTATTTAAAAAGAAAACGTTTTGTTTTTATGGTCGTTGCCATTAGATACCGAAATAATTAGATACATTTGACGAATAAAAACAAATTCGTTGTCACCGTTAAAGAGAAAACATATTGTTAAAGAATTGAATATGTGTCTGTCTATGTCATTACACACGACACGCATAATCGTATTATATAATATGTAGAAGAATAAATGAATCTATCGATTCTCATTAATATATCGTTCATAATATATACGGCTATACGAGTATAAGCATACACATTATTATAATAATATGATTGAATATCTTAATAGGATTGTTGTGTACAATGAATGGGTTTGTTCAAACATACAGAGTGGTTCAATACATTAATTGACAAATATGCGATGGCTTTTGTTCTATACAAATTTATTTTAAGGGTTTTTTTTTTTTTTTTGGTGAACAAAAAAGGCATATACACGGATGTGCTATTGTTTTAGAAGGGCAGTTAGAAGGAAGAATGTATAGGGTAATTAAACGACATGAATTTTTCGAGTTCCCGTATTTGCACTTACACACAATAATATTACTCCAATTACTAGTACTTCTGAAATCACGCATATTGTATACTACATACTTGTGTGTGTATTTACTGACTCTCTTCGAGTTCGGCCCTAACGTAGCCCAGTTGAATTTAATAGTTTAAGGAGTTTTAAAAAACATTAACCTCCTGATGCTGTTCCAAGAAAAGGATGTTAGTATTATAAAATTAAACTGTGAGTTAAGATTTCTTGCATTACGGTATACACCTATAATCTACTGCCTGGTCGATGAAAAGTCACAAAGGTTGAAGCAGCCGAAAAATGGAAAAATTTAACCTATCTAGCTGTTCGTCAAAACTCAGTAATGCTTAATAATAGGCACACTAGTTGCTTTTCATCGTATAGGAATATTTCACGCTGCATTATTTTTTTTCATTATCTATAAAATATTCTTTTCTCCAGATATTATCTGCAGTATAACCCCCCTTTTTTTTTTTTTTAACCTAAACTTTCCGATTATGTTATATTCTTTACCAATGTTAAAAAAAAAAAAATATAATAATAATATAAAATATATAAATATGATATTTAATTCATGTTTGGTTGTTATATTTATTATATACGAGTAATTTATAATGATTTGTTCCTTTTTTTAACGATATTTTTGAAAATAGTGAAAATGCGGCAATATATTGATTACACTTGTTTATCACCAATATGACGAAAATATGGCTGATATAAATATTTATATCTTTCTAATGTATAAATATGGACTTTTTCAAAATAATATTGACAGAGATTTTGGTACTACAAATAAACGAATATAATATAATTAATATTATAAATGTTTTAACTACCTGCCAAAATTGTCTAAAATTCAGTTTTATAAAATAGCTATTTAGGTATTTTTGATTTTTTTTTCACGTGTAACAAGATGTTAAGGTTTTTACATATTTTACTTTTCTAAACCCTATCATTATTATTATTGCACCGAAAATTTATAATTAAATTTCGTGTAATACGAGCGAATAATAATTATTTTAACGATAAATTATACAGGTAGGTACACCATATTACAATGTATATCATACATATTACCTATTCATGGTAAATAATAGTACTTGTATAAATCAAGCACCTAGTTTAAAAGTATATAATTACATTTTAGTCATAAGCGAGGTAAAAGAGTTATTTTGGTATAGGTAATCGTTACATTTCTGTTGCTATCATGATTGTAGTTTGTTAAAAATCCATTGTTCATTATAATAATTTTAAACTTTTTTACGCTTTGATATAGTATCTACCCGTTATGTATTTATCGTCGTAATTTCAATAAATCATGAAGATTTTTTACGTGGGTCCCCATTTAATTGGCTAGTTTGCGGAAAATTGGAAAATCAGTTATAGAACATGATACGACGAGTATAAAATATAATACCCACCCAAAAGTAATAAACTCGTTAAATATTAAAATATTTGCAACTTAAATTTAAATTAATTTTATTTGAATCCAAATTTTTAGGCTAATCACACTATTAAAAACAGTGCCTTCTTTTTAACTAAAATTAATATATTTTGTACTACGAAACACGGACGACGTGTTCTACCAGAAAAAATTATTTAATCGAAAAATCACAAGCGATTTTTTGTTGCCTTTTTCATTTAATTTCTTACGGTATATTCACCAAAATTTATGAGCTACTTTCGAGCTTTAGAGGAATTTTAATTTTGTTGTTTTTCGGTTATAAATACACGTAGAGATTTTAAACTTGGTAATAATACTTACATTAGACTTACTTAAACGTGGTAATATTTCCAGAATCATTGGACGACTTTTTTTTTTAATAAATATTTTGAAATCAAATTTAAACGAAAATCGCAAAAAAATTACACTACTTCAAATTATGTATTACCGAACTGCGCTCGGAATTGTCTTTTGTCTAGCAATGGTTTATCGTTTACTCAAAGCCCTTTCCAATATTGTGAATCTCACAGAATATATCTAGGACCATTTATTTTTCAGCCAAAATTTAGCCACGACTTAAATATTGTAAATATTGTAACCTATTATTCATACTTAATGGAAAATGAATAGCTTTACTGCCGATTTAAACACAATTTGCCTAAATTTTTATGAACAGCCACAATACTGTGGAACGTTAGAATTCTTTACGATATCGTGATGGAGTATTGCTAATTAACTAATTAACAATAAATTACTAATTGTAATAAATCGAAAAATCTAAATTTAAATAATATCCAAAATAATAAGCACCCGCTACTGCCTGCGGGGAAAACTAAAAGGAAGGTAGCAGACAACAAATTTCAATAATTGGGTTTAATTAGTTGCTTATTAAGACTGTAGGTAAATGAATACAAAAGTGAAATTATTTTTTTTTTTGATTTTAATTAAAAGTAATTTGTTTTTGTTATTAGTAAAATCAGCAGAAAAATGAGTACGTTTTAATTTTAAATATTTTGAAATTGTGTTTTAAACATTATGTTGTAATATAAAACTCTGGTAAATTTTATGTAGTCAAGAAAAAAAAAAAAAAAAAATAGATAAATAACAAATAATAAGCAACTGCAAAAAATATCTAAAGGGTAGATACTCTCTCAACCGTGAATATTATTATACGAGTTTCACAGTATGATGGCCGATTAGTTACGCAAAATGTCTAATATTTATATGTATTTGAACATTTGATAGGAAGCAATCTCAATAAATATTGACAACCGTACTATTCTATATGTTCCATATATAAGGTACGGTTTAATGTCATATTCCGGCGGAGGTCATTTGAATGTAATAATGTATTTTTCGAAACATTATTTAAAACGATGATAGGGAATAAAACATTTGATTTATTTCGGTACGTGATGTTTGCGTGCTGCTTTCATACGCTAATACGTATTTGTTAGGTAATATTTTACCACTAAAAATACGTGTGCAATCGTTTGCAATCCTATTTTGTGATGAAGCACGTCCGTAAACCTGCAGTCAAAGCATTTTTGTAATTATTTATTTCAGTTCGGGAATCCAAGTATACATATTTTATAGTTTACATAATATTCATGTAAATGTAGTAGTTTTTTTCTGGTAAGTTTTTCTTTTGACAATTTACTAAAAAAAAGTCTTTATTTAGGTAATTTAGCAAAAGTATTAAAAACTTAGAAAAATACCCCGACGAGATTTAACGACTACAATGGGTGTGTACAACAATTTTTTAATATACCGTCTATGAAATTAACATTTGACATTGCAAGTCAATTTTTCGTTAAGATTACAGAATTAGTTATTTAGAAATGTGAAAATAAATATAACAAAAGATGTCCTTTGATGATAAGGTATGGATGCAGCAACTGTTATAGGTAATATAGTGTATACCTTTAAAAAACAATAAACCATTTCTACGAAAAAACGATTCTGAACTGACTTTAATTGTAAGTGATGCTTTTTCAAAAAAGTATATGCACTATCATAGTTAAATAATTAAATAGGCTTTATATAATTTCTTTAGTAATATTTGATTAATGTTGTACCGCTTTTCCTAGTTTTTTTTGGCCGTTTTTCACATTTGCTGGGAAAACTCTTGAGCAAATCAATAAATGTCCTCTCTATAGTACTTCTCCAATCAGATTATATTTTAGAAACATTGATAACGAAAAAACGATTCTGAATGGAGTTCAGTTGATAGTGTTGCTTTGTCAATTATACTATATATGGCATTTATCATATTATGGTAAAATGTGTGTTTCCATGGCAATAATAATTTTTTAAAAAAATAATAAAAACTTGATAATGACAAAAAATAAATAAAAACTGTTGCTATTGACAACCTTATTTTTAATATTTTTTTTTTTTTAACATAAAGATCGAGGTTTTCCTCATTAAATATTAATTATATTATTGAATATTAATGAGAATTTCAAAAAATGACCTCTTCAAAGTACTACCTAGAGAACATTTCCTTTCAGAAAAGATAGTACACATAAAAATCGGAGCAAGATTAATGATAGGAGAGTTGCCCACAGAATAAAAAAAATATAAAATAAACATTTTTGTAAAAACATAAGCTTCTTCGCTTCAACTATAATCTAAGACTAATCGTAAAACCATGTGAAACCATTTTTATAACAATTTCAAACCATGTATCACTTTAAATTGCCCATATTCAGATTCTGGGCTATGTGAGATTTTATTTGAAGACTTGATGTCCTAAAATTTTGCACAACATAACACAATATTGTGTGAACTTTTAGCTAGATAAATAATTTTACTCAGGTCGTATTATTGAACATTAAAATGTTTAAAATCAGTTTTCATTGCATGATTCAGAAACTCTATACTAAAAAAAACATATATTAATTAAGTGAATATTCATCTACACGGAATCATTATAATAATAATACATGAATATTTGATTGCAACGTTAAACAAACAATATTTCTATTTTCTTTGATTTGAATTGAAATTTATACGATCTAAAAACAATAAAATATTCTTGTGTAGGAATATGATGTAGCGTATATCTTTGTTATGCAAATTATTGAGAAGAATCGATAATTCATATTGTACTTTATTATAATATAAATATATACAATAATAATGAGACAAAAATATACAGGTTTATCGAGATCACATTCCTCGTATTGATATTAAAATATATTTTGTTTTTTCTTACCACCAACATAGTTTTTTGGTAGCCGTAATAAAAAAAATCAGGTACATATTTTATGTTTTAGAAAAAGACCGAAAGATCTAAACATATTTAAAAATTTTTATAAAAAAATTCTAAAACGTAATTTTATTTTTATGCTCACCGCTTAATAATTCAGGTCATACGCAGCAATCACAACTTTTTTCCGCGCTTCTCATTAGCAATTTTTTTTTTACCGCTTAATATTCTTATAGCATTTGCGGATTACTTCTAACTTTTACTAGGTACCCATTTTTGTCTTGAACGTCCTAATGACCTCTTTAGGTATCAATTTTATTGTAAGTCAACAATAATAATACAACCAAATTTAATTACTGCCAATTATGCAAAATAAAAAATCATAAATAACTTCTAAAAGGTAGTATAATTCGTAAAGTCTATTAATGAAATCTAAAAATATGAAAATGAAAAAACTATTTAATGACATTGAAATCCATAGTATAATTGTATGTAATTTATTTAGATTCTTAACGCAGCGAGGAATATATTTGTTTTATTATAACGTGTGCTTTTTTTTTCTGTTTGAAACCACTTTTTTGCCAGAAATCTTTGTTTAATGAAAAACTGAGAAGAATTTGTTTGTATAATTTTATTGGTGCAACGATGCAGTATTTTTTTTATTTTCTATGTAATTATCTTACTAGATGGGAAATACTAGTATATAATTGACATTAACTATTTCATTACTTTTGATTTAATTTGTTGGCATTTAGTTAAAGACTATCGTAAAGATCCTAAAATATCACCCAGTATAAAAATAAAGTATAATTTGCAAAGCAATCTAACGATTTTTTGGATAGTTTTAACTTTTGAACGTAAAATAATTCTAAAAATTTAGTGAAAATTGCAAGTTTTTATTTTATTTCCACTGAATTATGTAAAAACATAATTGAAACTATTGTGTGCAGATTCCTTTATATAGACTTTTTTTTACTGTTTTTTATTTCCCAAATTTAAAAAAAAAATGTTTCCTCATTGTGCTAACCAGATAAAATTTGCCACTTTAAACAAATCCTAAAATTAGTGATTATCTGTGATTGATGTCTAATCTAAAATAATACTCATCATAGTAAATTCCTTGGTTTGCTTTTAGAGTTTATAAATACTATAAAACATTTTTGGATATCGGGGAACGTAAAATAAATTTATACAGAATACAAAAGTCTTGCGCATTAATGGTGGAATGCATTTTTCTTTTTAATGAATAGTGTTATTCGTATAAACATATAAATTAAATAAATACTGTTAGGTATAGTTTGAGAATAATGTCTCATTTTTAACAAAATACGAACTATAAATTACAATGTCCGAATGTGAATGAAGTAATAATAAAACGGAATTGTATTTTATTTTTTAGTACTTTAATATTTGCCACAAATTTTTTTGAAAAGAATATAACAATTTGAATAATTTTTTTTTATCTTTGACCTAGTCATAAAATTATGATATTTCAAATTCTGCGCATAACAGTGTGATACTCCGATTTAATTCTTTGCGGTCCTATACGTATTTCTACAAAACCACGTAGAAAGTGTAGTGTTTAGAACTTTTGTGTACATTTTTCGTTATTATTATTTGTTTCCGAGAAAATGACTACTAAACTTTTATATACGTATGTATGTACGAAGGTGTATAGTGTGCAATGTGGTAATACTCTGGCAATACTCGCGGATAAGTTTAATTTAAATTGTTTTTCAAATCGAAAGTGTATAATATTGGGCCACGTAAGTCACGAGAAATTGGCATGGATTGGCATCATGCAATATACAGGGTTATTTTATTTTTTATCACGGTCAAGCGATTATCTATATAAAGTTTATGAGTAAAAGTTATTTCGGTATTTTTCAGTCATAATAATAAGGAAACAATTTTACTCGCGATATTCTGCAAATGGTATCTTTGTTTTATATAATATGTAAAACGTAAATACATAATGTTAACTTTTAAGTTTCAAACAACCATCATTTTAAACCTATATAATATTCAAAAAGAGAATATTCAACTCGTGTGTGAAGATTTTTGATCCGGCTGTACACGCGATAAGGGTGACATTTTTAAAATCTTGTAGTTATTATAAGTATTTGCATATAAATATCATCATGGAAATTCGGGAACGGATTTGTATGCACTTAAAATCTACAAAAAATCGCCTAAAAACGTCAAAACACCATTTAAGAGTACTTAAAAGCAAAAATGGTTGAGCGGTTTCCTCCTTCTAATGGCTTTTAATTTATAAACTATATTTATCTGACACTACACAAATGATTAACACAAAGTAATTTAGTAGTTTTCATGAAAATTTTTAATTAAAAACAATAACCGTGTTGTATTGAAAAATTAGAGCCGTTGGATGAGGGAATTTTAAACTATCCCCTATTTATCTTTTTTAAACAATATTTAATGTCTTTTCAGAGCTTTTTTCGTAGTTTTTTTTAGCGCTTCTTTGTGGATTTTAAGTGAATATAAACGTTTTTTTATTATGTTTGGGAAAAATTCAATGTCATTCGATATATTTGTGATGATAAGTGACCAAATCATGAAAAACAAAAATTACCCTGTATTATGTAACGGTACTCTTTGCACGGAATATATCTTCTTCGAGAAAGTAATTTTTGGTGCCGTTGTCAAAAGAAACCTTCAAACAACCGCCCTGTAAAATACATACTATATGTATACATATAAGTAACGGCGATTTTCAAACCGTTTTCCACGCACGCACACACACATACACACACACAAACACATACATACACACGCACTCAATCGCCGCTATACCGTTCGATCGTTATTATTGTAGTAAATAATTGATTTTGGCACGTGAATTTTGAAGCGTAAACGCTGCGGGTATTGGAACTTTTAATGACCGCGTAGCTGTAGTATTATTATAAGAGTGAAGTTGACAAAACGATTTTTCGCCACATACAACGCCACTATTGGTAAGGGCATAACCTATTCCTACGTTATTTGTGGAATTATTATAATTGTGTAACGGGTGGGTGGACATACAAGTGGCACTTGATATAGAAACTCACGAGGGTGTGCGAATTCTGGTTATTCGCCAACACGCTGGGGCCTTTTCCCCACCCCCACGCCCCCTTAAAATAACAAACTTAAATATTTTACAACTATATGTTACTGCTTCAAAAATATTGACATTAATGTGTTTAAAAAATTTAAATCCCATAGACATATTATGATATCAAAATATGACCGATAAAATTATTTTTTTTAAGTTAATGTTGACGTAAATAAAAAATAATAATATTAAAAAAATAATATATTACACTTTACTTTGTAATTCTTTTTTTTTGTTTTATCATCGTTATGATAGTATAGTTAAATCTTTTTATCGTTTTTAAGACAATAAAAACAAAATAACATTTATGCTGTGTTTGGTGATATGATTATATACATATTTCAGATGTTTGTATAATTAAGAATTCCTGCCTGTATGCAGATAGATAGATAACTATCTATAGATCAGTAGCGATTCGTAATATAGGTATGCTAAAATAACCGTGAAATATACATTTTTCCATTAAACAAAATATTTTGTGTTTTAATTTTTTTCTCGGAATATTATAGATTTTTTAAAATTATCGTAAAAACCTTTTCCTTTTCTAAAGAAAATCATATGTTCTCCAAAAATGTTTTACGATTTTATGTCTAGTGTTATAGTTTTTGGATTTAATTACAAAAGCTATGTATCTACCCTATTTGACCATTTTTCAACTTAATGTGGTACAGGAAGGTGTTGAGAGATTACAATCAAATTTAAGGGAAAATAAATTCATAGGATGCTTAAAAAAATAGGAAGATAGTATATCCAAAATTAAAAGTTCAAAACTATGGACCACCTATATGCATACATATTAGAATTAATATAATTAATCTTGTGTATAATTACGCTTGATATGATACTATTGATACTATAGATTCATGATAGTGATATTAATGGAATAGTTTTTCTGACGAATTGTCGTAGTTATTGAGAACAATACAAAGTGAATTGAAATATAACATTTTAATTTATCGACTAAACAATATATTCTACTAGAAATTACCTTAAAAATTGAAAACTTTACAGTCGATTTCTGGATATAATGTTTTTTTTTTTGATACAGGGAAAACAAATCACACATAACTATAATGTAGTAAAACGAATACATTCTGACTAATCTCAAAATCGAATAAACTAAAATATTAAAAATATATCATATAACGATAATATAATGATGATAGCAATATAATACTACGGAATAGAAGCATAGAATCATTTTACTGTGACATTTCTTGGACTTTTTTTTTTTTACTCAACTCTAAATTGTTAATGACGTCGTTATCTACTGCAGAACCCTCATATTATATATTTTGTTTGTCAATGGTTCTCATTGATAGTATCATTTTGTGTTTCTTTCAAAACTTTAAAGAACATTTTTTGCGTACCCACGTTTCCACTACATATATGATTAATTATGGTTTGAAAATATTACATCCGTAAGTCTTTCACACATATAATTATTTATTTTTAGATCACGTCAAAACCCGTTGGGCAATTGTATCGTAGTACAACTCGGTTATCAACAGCTGATTTAAAAGACTAGCAGCACCTTCGGTTCGGTTCACAGTTTTATCAATCAATAAGCCGAGTCCAAGAAGGCAAGGAATTTCAATTTCATAAGAAACCTAAGACCGAGAAAAAATCAAGTAAATATATGTTTGAAACAGCAAATGGTGAAATTAAAAAAAAAAAAAAATAAAATATTAGAACAATAATTTTAAAAATGTGTCATGCACATGTTTAAACCCTGTCGTTAAAAAATAACGGTCGAAAGAATTATTATAACTACAAATAATTGTAAATAAACATCGCAAGCGAACGAAAATGTGGCCGAATGTTCGTATTCCTCTTTTATGGCCTGTCACTAAATTTACTCAAATTTTTTTTAAAATCGGGACTCGTTTAACTCTCCCAAAAAGCATTGCGAAACCCAGTTACCAATCGCGGACAAATTATAATCATAAAAGTACTATGAAACTACCAGCAGTTTGTCATTTTCTCTCTTGTTACTTATTTACATATCTACATTATAAATTATAATAGAATATCGGTATCAGATATTACGGTATAAATCATTAATAATCAACGAACCTAATAAAGCACGGTAATGAATGATAAATCAAATTATACCATTGCGTAGGTACATATATTATAACAAATAATATATGTGTTGGATAATTTTACTCGTAAACTAAGTAAACTTAGAAAACAGAGTGTTAAACTTAGACAACAGCATATTTTTGCATTATTCTATTTCAGAAATGCAGTGGATAGCGATTCTTAGGGACACGGGTTATCGGTACAATCGCGTCATCGAAACAAAATGACTATGGACGGTACGTCCGGTCCGGCTGTATATTAAAACATTGATAATCAATCGGATTATTGAAAAAACGCGTCGGTTGTTAAAAAATATTGCAGTCTATATCGGGTTTCCACTATACTACTGCGGTACTGCGTGTTCTTATCTTCAACATGTAGTTACGTGTCGATACTGAATTCCACTTGTGCAATTAATTTCGTTTATTTTTTTGAATTTTAGATTCCGAGCGTGTCGATGGAGCTATTGGTTTTACCGAGATTTTTTTAATTTTAATTTTGTTATCCTGCGTACGAAAATTCTACTGGAAATCGTGTTCGGACATATACCCGCGGCACTATTTCTGAAAACGTATACGAACCGTACGCAATCGTTTCACCGCGATCCGTCACATTACGTACCGTTCGCAAAAGAAACTGCGCGAACTCCGCCCGGAACGGGTGAACGGCCGTCAGCAACGGTAAATCGCTGCCCGTACGGATACGCGGACGCGTAAACGTCCCCCGTACCTCGTCAACCGCCCACGTGTGACGGCGGCCCACCCGGGCGCGAGGCGTTTTTCCGCGCCGCACGGCCGGCGCGTGAAAACCGGAGCGTCAACTCGTCGAGCGCGCGCGCGCGTGGTGTCGCGACCGGGATAACCGCCGGCGACGAACTGCCGCGGCCGGGTCGCCGCGCGGCGGCCGTAGAGTCCGGGGCGGCAGGCCGCGGAACGGTCGCGGATTCGAGCGGGTGTCTGAACGGACCGCGCGGTGTTTGCCGGTGCATTATTAAAACGCTACGTCGCCGTCTCAACGACAATGGGCGCGCGACGGCGGGCGACAACGTGCCGGGGGAGAAGGGGGAACAGTGGCGCGCGCTAGAACGTACGCGACAATATCTACAACGTATATACGTATATAAATACGCGCGTACGCGTTATCCGCAGGCGATGTCAGAACCGAGACACGCGGTCTCGTACGCGCGATTTCACTATGACGACGCGGTGCCCGCTCGCGTACAATATCCGCGCACGTGTACACGCGTACGGCGCGCGTATAACGTACGCGCGTGACATTCACGCGTAACGTAGCGTACGGACGTCTGTAACGCTCGTACGTACGCGAGAGTGCGCGCGGATTCGGCGCAGTGCGCCGCGCCGGCACGACGGCACGGGCGGCTCCGGCGGGAACAACGCTACCGCCGCGTCGTTCGCGGGCGGCGGCCGATTCACAAGCGACGACGTGTATTTTTTTTTTTTGTATTTTTTTTATTATTATTATTATTATTTTTATAGTAATACGCTACGCTACTATACTCTCGCCGTCGCGCGTATAGTGTACGATATTAGTGTGCGAGTCGAGCTCGTGGCGCTCGCGTGTACGTCACGGCGGCGGCGGCGTAAACTATCGATCAACGCGGTCGTGTGTACCTCTCTGTATACATAAACGTATATACGCACACACATATATACGTACACAGTAGAAGCGCCTCAGTCGGCTCCGCCGCCACTGCCGCCGGCGGGAACGAAACGATACGTTTTATTTTTCCGGCGCGTACGGTTTTCCGCGTCGCGATTTTCCACTGTGCCGTTACAGACGCGCGGCTGCCGCGCAGCGACCTCCTCTCTTGAAATACAGAAAAAAAAAAAAAAAACGATACAATACAAATAATTACGATAGTACAGACGGTACATCGCCGGAGAAATGTCTTCGTTTTACAGGTCGACATTTGTTGCCCCACCCTCCCCCCCCCAAATAAAAGCAAGGCACATTCGGTGATTTTAGATTCTGAGCGGACCGAGGAATATATTGGTTTTACTATGATGTTTATTTGTTTTTTCTGTTGACAACTTATCTACCAGCGATTTTGCTGCGATTTTCAATGATAGAATTTTTTCGGAAAGGAAATCCGACCGGGGATGTACGTTCGGGACAACGGTTTTTTGATTTTCCTAGAATTTTTTTCCATAAATGGGGAAAACCTGGAAAAAACTTGGTAAAATCATAGGGAAAACAAGAAAATAAGTCTAATATTAGACAAATATTATTAATGAAAATGTTGAATACACGTACGATTTTACCATAATATGATATAAATATTTATTCAAAAAAAAAAATCAGTTTTTTTAGCCGGTTTCAAAGAATCACGCCTAGACGACAGGGATGAAAAAAAACGGTTGTTATTATTTAATTTTTCTGACACAGTTGAGGAACAATACTTTTAAGAGATAAATTACCCGGCAACCACGATTAACTGTGATGAGATGGCAACGAAGAGACAAGTCAAGCATACGATTTTCAATTGTGTTTATGTGATTTATCACTTTATTCAGATAAACACCGAAAATAACGGATAAATCAGCTAGTTTTTTAATAATAACGAGTTATTTACGCGGTATTATTAAGTGATAAATTGTACGTGTATTTTAAACATTAAAACCATTATAGAAATACCTTCAAAATAGATTTTAAAATGTGGTTGGTGTTGACTTCAAAACCGTCCGATTATACTTTAGTGGGAATAAGAGATTATAATATGCACTATATTCACTAGAAAATATAAAAAGTATTATTATATTAGTTTATTGGTAAACTGATTTACTAATTTATATAATATTATCATATTGTAACATGTTTGTTCAACGTGATCTCCAACTATTAATTATGTTTACTGGCAATTTTAGCCTATAAAAAAAATATAAAATAACCGTATGGAATTGCTGCGTTTCGTAATTTTGTATATTATGTTGTTTTTTTTTTTTTCATACACAACCTTACGAAAGAAAAATACACTACCTATCTCCTTTAAAATTAAAAAAAAAAAAATAACTAATTAACATATTTAGACAATTATCGCTAAGAATTAATTCAAGAAAGTGAAAAGATATAACGACTTCAAGATGATTAACAAAGAAACCAATAAATTAATTTTCTACAAAAATTTTTTAGGATTTTCGGAGTTGATACTTGTCTCTTCTGCGGGGCAGTATACTTTCCAACCCTTCTCGTAACACCGACAAGCCACCCACTAACCCATTGCAGAGGTTCTGGAAGATTCACACTAGAACTGTTAGTATTTTTGGCTATCCGGAGTTTTAGCAATTTTTCAACACCCGAAGGTACAAAAGGCGATGGTCCGGGCTAAAATAGAAACAGAAAATAAAATAGCTATAAGAAACACTAACATTTTAGAAAATAAAACTCTAGAATCTAAACTCTAGATTCTGCTATTTGAATACAATTGCATTATAAATAAAGTAATAAAAAGATGATATTGAAAAAACGGAGAAATTTTGTAGAATATTCACATTATCATAGTATGGAAAATAAAAAAAAATATGTTTTAAACGCGATTTGTGTGGTTATTGATACTGTCAAACCGGCAATATTCGCGGAAAAAGGAATTACAGTTATAATAATACACCAAAATGAAATTATTTTGTTTTTTTTTTTTTTTTTTTAATTCGTAATTTTTTTATTTATAAATATTTCTCTATAATGTTATGATTATTTTCATACACATTTTAGACGTCCGACGTCGTCAAATTTTAGAGATAATGACAATCATGACAGTTATAAAACAAAAATCGTCAAACACTTTATTGAATAAAGTATTTTATGCATTTAATTTTACGTTTGAAATATAGCCATATAAGTTCTAAAATATATATATATATATAGATATAGATATACAGGATGTTTCACGAAAATATATTCATTTCATTTTCTCCTGAGATAATAAAAATACTTAATCAAATTCTGTTTTTTTTTTTATATTTATATATATATATATATTAAGGAATTAGGACTACAAATTCATATGTTTTAATTAAATTTTTTTTATAAGTTAAAAAAAAAAACTAAAAAAATTGCTTTTATATTATTATTTTCTTAAAAAATTAAATAATAAGACATTTCATAGAGTTTATTCTTTTGAGAAATTTGATGTTTCATTAAATTCGTGGTTTTAATAATTTTTAATGTTCAGAGAAATGTACTTACAATATATTATGTAGCAGGCTGTAATCGTATTCCCTAAATGATTATTATTATTATGGCTAATGCAATCAATATTTTTTTCTCTGAGCTTTAAAAAACCATTAAAAATCACGAATATAATGAATACAAAAAGTTGAAACGACAAATTTTTCAAAAAAATTTTTTTATGTTTTTTATCGAAACATAAAATATCAATTGAAATATAAATATTCATAGTCCTTTTCACTGTGACTAATAATAATAATAAAAAAAAACAAAAATACAATTTGATTATCTTTATTATCCCCGGATATATTACAATTATTAGGCCTTTGTAGAACACCCTGTATATAATATATTTTTTTTTTACTAGGTACTAAAAACAATATTTATTGTTGTTTATCTGCAATCTTACCTCTGATATGGTTACGACCTCTAAAATTACTACACGCGAAAAGCCACTCCTGATGACAGACCCGTATTATCGAGCGGATATTAAGACTAGAATAATATTTATCGGTCGTTTTTATAGTGTCGTATATACGATTTATGAATGTTCCCGGTTTAGTCTTAGCTATCCACGTGGTAACTTATATTTTATTATATTTTTTTTTAGAATCGGTGGGTTTCATAGGCCGTTTGTAGTGAAAACATTTGTGTTGGGTTTCAATACAAATACCACCACGTTGTTGCGGATGAGCGGTATTTTCCAGCCTTAAATATCTCTACAGATGCCCCAAATGAAGCCAAGGTAATGCCATTTTTGTATGCGTGGCGTTTGTGTCAAGAGTGTGATTTTCAGGGTTCTACAATTTTCAAAGACACACACAGACGAAAATTCAGAAAGTGAGAACATGTCCATTAAAAATCAAAATTGTTCAGTTTTCAGTTCAAATTTGTTCATTTTTTGTTTTTAATGGAAAATAACTAGAAAAAATTATAAACTATTTTAAACTGTATTCAATATAAAATATAAAATATTAATAATTTACATAATTATTTGCAAAATCGTAATCAACTCAAATCGTTTGTAAATGTAAAAGGGGAAAGGGAGTTACCCCGTCGCCATGATTATCTACGGGTATCTAATATCATTTTCATGCTAAAAAAAGTCGTTAATTTTTCTGGAATTAATATTATATAACATCACAGTTGTATCGAAGTATTCGGTTATTTATTAGTCTACATATTTCCATAATACAATACAAGTGAATGAGGGGGGGAGGGTCAATTTTACTTTTGTCAGAGTGGTAAAACTAACCTAAATTAGCCCAGAAACAATCCTTAAATCCACCCACCGATATTCCCGTTGGAACCCCTATGTTTTCACCGTTACTATAAATTCGTAGTAAACGAATACTATAACATTTAGCTACGTCCGCCTGTTAAATTTAAAAAAAAAAATCGAACACCGCACTCGTTTCGCCGCCGGTGACGGAGCGCAGCGGCTGTTCGCCGGTGTAAATATTGTTGTCATCGTTTTAGCGGGAAACCGATCCGATCGGTTCGGCTTTTCGCGCGCCGTTCGGCCAGACCGCCGCGTGACGTCACAATGCCGCCGACGTCGCGTCGCCGGCGGCGTATCGATTGGTCGAGCGTACCGTACGCGCGTATACTATACGAGACAAAACGGCTGCGGGGTACTGCGGTTTGGGCCGCCGCCGACGACCGTCACGCTCCACGTGGTCGGTCCGTCGTCCGCCGACTATTTAATAATACATATATTTATATATATTGTTATGCCGCGGTGTATACAACAACGTCGTCGGCGGCGGCGGCGGCGGCGGCGGCATTGGTACGGCGACGGTCGGGATAATAATTTTTTCCCTTTATTTCATTATCAAAACGCCACGCCGCCGCGTCCCGGGCCGGACCGTTCCCGGCCACCACACCGCCGTCCCCGTGCCTTGGTCGGCCACGGCTAGCGCGTTTCTCTCCGCATGGTTTTCCCACCGAGACTCGTATAAGGGGTGGTTTTTTTTGTTTTTGTTTTTTTTTTTTTGTGTGTTTTTGTTTTATCGTTTTTGAATTCGCGCGGTCCGGCGATCGTCTGATCCGAAAATGTCGACAAAAACATCGACGTTGATTTTTCCTAGTCACTCATCCACCTTGTGTTTACAATATTTTCGAAATTATACAGTTGTACACCGTAATATTATAAAGAGAATAACTCTTCTAAAAATAACACCGATATTGGATTGTAATGAGTTTTATTATTATCTTCGTAGGTAATCGTTAGGTCGTAGTAAAAAAAAAAAAAAATATATATACCATGTGTTATATAAATTATAATATTGAATTATTGTTAATTAAATCAATTAAATTGTGCGAGTTTCGTTGTGGAGACACCGTCGCAGATCTTAATTAGTTTATAAAACACGTAAATTACGAAGCATGTTGTAGGTGAAAATAAATCCCTTCTTCCGACAAAAGAAATTAGAAAATACGAAAACCGAAACAATTACAATAAAAATGAATGAGTTTAGAAGTAAATACCCCCGAATAAAATAAGATCTTTATCATGAATGAATGAAACGGCGTACACTTTTTATACAGAAGAAAGACATTGACAAATTGACAATTTCGAAAAATATTTTCAATCTAGTATCGCCGGGTGGTGAAAAATGACGCATATTTTGAAGTAACGCGTGGGAAGAGTCTGAGCATCTTCACTTACCGGACAAGTGTTTCCTAAGAAAACAAAGCGCAGATCTTAAAGTTAAGTACCATTAATATAAACACTCCAAAACGAGACTGAGAAAAAGTTTTATGTTTAATTTGAAGGAATAAAATATTTTTTAAAACTTCTCGGAACACGGTGTTGAATGGTTCTGTAAAAAAAGTATATTTTTGAAATATTCAGAATACTTTGTTCGAAATGCTACGCGTGTTTGAAATCTAAATACGATACGTTCCCGCGAATATCATTACAATTTCCCGAGTTAATCACCATGCTTTCAAAATATTACGATTATAAATAATACTATCACGTGCCGTTAATAATAATAACATTGCTTTTATAAATATGCACGTGTACACATACACGGTTAATTAATATCCATCACGCTCGTGTGTTGATAACAATCGTATATTATAATAAAGTATAACGTTTGTGTACGCCCGCCGGTATTTTGCCGGTTTGCAAAAGCCGAATATTTCAAAATTACAATAATTCATACCTACAATTTCACAACGTGATTATTATAATATATCTGCCTATGGCCATTTGGCGATAATTTTCCGGCGGGTATATAAAAACGAAAACTATATTACACGGTCGCCGCGCGCGCGCCCCGTCAATTATTGTTATTTTTATTGACTACCATCTGCACTTGGCTGTATATATTATATACGCATAGCTACCCATTATCGCGATTTGTGACGGGCGTTGAAATCCGCGAGAAATTATAGAGTTCGGACCGGAAAACGGTAATACGCTACGAACACGAGATAATAACAATCTCCCGTAAAAAAATATACAATACGATATCTAGAACGATTGTTATCGTTTGTTTACATACATTATGCGATTGAAGGGCTCCACGCCACGAGACGAGTCGGCTTTTCGAAATCGTCAGAGAACGAAATGAAGAAGCCTTCTACACACGGGATTTGACTTCTATTCGCCCGGAATTCGGTTGGACCAGACGAATATTTATCACGTTTTTCGGACTTGCGCGTACATTTTGAACTGAATTATGTAGCATGTTTCGTTTCACTCGAAAATATCAACGTCGTTTTGGACCAGTTTTGTAGGTGCACTGATAGCCTTTCAATATTTCTATCCCAAAACACTGCAGATATTATACGGATGATACTTTCTCGAAAGTCACCGTTTGTATAAATCTTAAAAGTACCTGCTACCTACTGCGTGTAAAGGGTTGCATTTAGGCTACTTGACATTTTTGAAAAAAATTGATTTCGAATAACAAATTTACTTTCAAGTACATATTATAAAAGCGTTGTCCAGTATTTATTGTATAAACGTGAAATTAACACAAATGTTTAAGAATAACCATTATTGTTTTTGGCAAGAATATCTCAAGAATTCAAATTTTCACTATAATATTTTAAACAGAGACATTCCACTGTGCAAGTTGTTCTTTTTCTACGGCGAAAATTCAATATACTAATAAAATTAATAATATGGCTCGAGTAGTTTTTTCCCGAACGAAATAGTTTTTACAAATCGAACTACAGACTGCAGCTTTAATTCTTAAGCATCAACTTTCGAAACGTTCATGATATGTGATTGCTTATTATTATAAATTTAGTCGGATATATATTTTGGAGGCAATCACTTGAGGAATAGCTCAAATCGAGTTACTCGAGTAATGTATAAATATTCTTACTGTAAAATATGTTTTTTGGGGGATTTCTGGGACAAATTTCATTGGTTTAAGCGATATTTGTTAAAACCCTTGTTTTTTTTTTGGCTGTGATTCGACGAAGACTTATCCCTTAGAAACTAGCGAATTTCACCAAATACTTTATACGCTTAAGAACTTTTTGGACGTGGTATGGTATTAGACAAATCCTGATCTTTTTAGTTATTTATAGCTATTGGAAATTTTGAAGTTTTTATTTGTTGTTTTATATGGATGCAATTATTTATTTAGCTTCATATAAATATTTAAAAAAATTTAAGTCGTTTTCACGGTAGTATAAAATATATATCTGAAATACGAATATGATATTTATTTATTTATTTTTTTTTTCATAAGCGTTTGAATATATTTTCATATTATACGAAAATTATATTAAAAATCAACATTTTGCATAGGAATAATTTTTCAATTTTAGCAAATTAAATTTTTTTTAGTGGTTCGTGCCACAGCAGTTGAAAGTTTTTTTTTAATGGAACCAAAACCGTTTTATACACAACTTTATTATGTTGTCACGGTAGCTATAATGTTATTTATCAAATTATTGATTTTTTTGCTGCTCGTTTGAATTCTGGAGACAACGCGTGTTCGACCAAGTAAAATATAGATAAAAATCTAGTAAATGATTAAATAAAAAAAAAAAAAACGGTTTGATATTAGCATAATTTTATAGAAATGTACTCGTAGTTAATGCTAAGATAGCGTGTCCTTTGTGATTGCCAAAAACATCTCTCAAAAACTGGCGACTAGGGTATAATAAAACTACTTAGCTAAGAATCGTTTTTCGATTGCGTCGCAATGATTTATCGTTGTACACATTACCTATACCGTAAAAATTATTAAATATATCAAACTAGAATTTGGAAAGTTAGGCCAGAAAGAATTTGTATGCGCACGGAACAATAAATCATTAATAATATAATAAGGAAAATCTATATAGTGAAAATTGTTAATTAAACAGCATTAAAAAAAAAAAAAAACCGTTTCAATAAAACTTGTGTGTTTTTTAAAATTTATAATATGTAGCATACCTCTCTGATTGTAAACAGTTGTTTGGTAATTGCAATATTTGATATACTGGACTAATATTATACAATTTGCCTGTTATCCAATAACAAGGAAAGAAATTATTTCACCCCACTCAAATATCAGCCTTCATTTATCATAGTATGTACCAAGTTTAGATTTGTATACTTAATTATAAAGAATTAGAACCACAATTCTGTTGAAGTGATATTTTATGTTATTTCCAAAGTTGAATAATCGTCATTAAAAGTATTAAAAATCGGTCAGAAAGCAGTAAAATCGAACATTTGATCACGGATCATTTATATTTGTGACGACGTTACACGTAGATACCCTTAATAATAAAACGTATTTTGATTTATTGACAATTCTTTCCCGAGCCAAAAAGCCAGAGATCGACCAAAAAGGCCGACTTAAATTAAAATGTTAAAACCGAAATTTATTATTTATATGGCGTATTATAAAAGTTAAACTTAGACAGTCACTTAAGTTGCGCCCCGTCATTTCTCCTCTCAAACGACACCAATATATATCAGCTATAGATATTGAGATTTTGTGTGTTCAAAGTTCTGAATATATTGATATCGTCGTTATACGTTGTGTTCTTGACGTGTGATTTATAATGTTGTATGTTTAAATTTAATCTGTTTTCAATAAATTGCACACGTGTACATCGAAAAACAATAACACACTGTACATATTCACTATATACCGATGTAATATAATTATTGTTATATATAAGTTATAAACTTACGATGCAAGTTTATAAATTTTGAAAGTTTATATGGATACATTTTAGGTAGTTTATTGTTATAATGAAGAATTAAGTTCAAGTTGTTATAAAATTCGACACAGTTTCAACTTTCGGTTTCAATAAACAAGATGATAATCATAATAATAATAATAATATTAATATTATATTATAAGTGACGACGTAAACAATAATACAAGCGTAAACTATCTTCCAATTTTAAGTTTCGAGTGAAAGTATTATAATATTAATTTACGTACAATATGCTTAAGTGCGCATAAAAGTTACAATTTAAATAGCTTAAGCGATTTAACCAAATTATAACCTAAGCAGAAAACCTGATAATAACATTATATTATTTTATACTTGCAGTTGAATTAATAGTGTTTTAATTTAATTTAGATTTTGCGCGTAATGAAAACGCTGCAGTTTTACTATGGCGAGTGTTTTTTTTTTGTCAGACGAAAACACGTTCTCTCTTATAGTAAAATGTTTCCGACTTGTTCATACAACAAGCACCTATCCAAAAAGTTTAAAACTAGTGTGCGACCTTCAGTATGAGGAAATCTAAATTTAAAAACCCGGGTTGTCGCCATAGCCTTTCCCTAGTATTTAAAAAAGCTGTTTAAATTAAAAATATATTAAAAAGGTAGAATAATGGAGACGAATACTGGTATAGGTGGAAAGTTTGGAAGGTAGGATACAGACAGAAATTTTATGTATATCTGTATACAATGATAAACTATTAACTACAAAAAAAAATAATTCTAAACGGAGTTCAGTTGATAGTGTGTCTTTGTTAATATTATATACGTCATATTATGGTAAAGTAATTAAATAAGCTAAATATATTGTCTTTAATAATATGTTTTTAATATTGTACCGATTTTCTCAAGTTTTATCCCGGTTTTTCACATTTACAGGGAAAACTCTTGGTAAAATCGAATAATAACGCTTTTTAGTGATCTTTCCTTTAAGAAAAATTAATTTCATTAAAATTTTGAGCAAAATTGCTGTTAAAAAAGTTGTGCACAGAAAAAAAGAAGACCATAAAATATAATATTTTTTTAAATAATACCTAAATTTATTATATTTTCCGTTTTTTCAATTTTTTAAGAAAACTCTTGAGAAAAAATGATTTCTTTAAAGTACCTCCCCATGCCGATTTCCTATCAGAATAGATGCAACGCGTAGAAATCCGAGCAAGTCTTCTGGTGGAAAAGTTGCACTCAAATAAAAAAACAAAAATAAACATCATTGTGTAAAACCATAGGCTTCATCGCTTCACTCAGAATCTAAAATACTACCAGAAAATAAACAAAACACGCATACACTTTTAATTTTATAAAATCACCCGCCGGAGATAAAATCGATTTAAAGTGTTATAATGTGTCAACAATTTAGTTAGAACAAACAAAGTTCCTTTTTTTTTGTATACATTTTAATTATTTTAAAATGTAATTTTACAATGGATTTGTACGCCTGAGCATAGTATATTTATCCTAGGTTAGGTTTACCTTTATGGACATAGAAAATTTAATTTCTACCACTTATTCCCTGATCCGTATATTAACTATCTGATATTTTAACAATGCCACGCGAAAACAGCTGATTTGTTATGCATATTGTATTTCATATTTTTTTTAATATCGAATGTCCGTATATAAATATGTTGAATTATTATTTAATAATATTTTAATCAAAGGGGTTAGTGTTATTTGATGTCCTATTTTATGTTTATTTATTAATATACTTATATAAATATATAAATATACCTTTTTTTTTTTTTTTGTTTTATTAATGGTTTATTGAACATACTTAATTAGTGTCACAAATTGAATACATTTTCAACATATTGCCTTCCTAGTAGTTAATACTAAAGTATTAACTAGACAATCTTTTCTTTCTGTTAGAATACTGCGCTTATCAAATATTGAAGTAGGATTTCTGATAGAAAATTTGTTAAAAAAATAATAAAAATAATAAAACACGTCATTAAACCAATATATTTCCCGCTGCACAAAAAAAAAATATAATAAACTCCCAATAAAATTTTCTACTCCCTAGTATAATTTAATATTTATTCTCAGTTTAAATGCGTTTTTCCACATTATAAGGCTAACTTTTCAAAATAAAATCCATTTGGTGGTTTTATACGCAATAAAATTGTGTCGTTTACAGTAATTTTATCGCCAAAATTTCAAAACGTTTTATTTTGTTTTTGAAGGTTATAGGTACTTTTAATATTCGTGCAGCAATACCTTTATGTTGAAATTATTCCAGTTTTCTTATAGTCATTCGCTCGATGGCCGGTAGGTATACAAATAAAGGGCATATTCTACAAACTAACCTAGCTATTGTTCGAGTACAGTGTCGAAAATTCCGTCGAACTCCTGTTTTCGAATATTGTTTTGGTATTTAACCGAGTTTCTGCCACGAGTTAACCTTTTATATTTTGTTCTTTCGTATTTTTTTACCGTAAAAATTATACAATATACAAAAATATTATTTTTTTTTTACGACGATATAAGGAGAAAATATCTCCGAGGGTTTTAAGGAAATTCGATGTCGGCAGTTTTTTCAATAATTATGGAATTTTTTAAGGCTAATTTTAGTATCTACTATATTCAAATGGAAACCACCTCTTGAATGACAAATATTTGGAAAAATAATATTTATCTACAAACTTTGATGTGCTTACCACATGTGCTTAACAGGTGTCCTATACCATGTTTTCCCAACGCTCATGGAATTATTAATATTCGAATTTTTGTTTCGTAATCAGTTTTTATATCAGGAAAAAAAGGTGTATAGAAGAAATTAAAATTTGTTTTTTCTCCGTTTTATCATTAGAAAAAATACACAATTTTGATTGTTCAATTTTCAACGCTTTCAAATTAGCTTCTTTAGTGGTTTAATTTAAACATATTAATCAAATATACTTAATAATATCTAATAAATCGTTTTTTTAGGAATAGCTGTTTTAATTTCTAGAAAAATGGTATATATTTATTTTATTATAGTGCCGCGATTGTGATTTGCTATCGGTTAGCGTAGTATCGCCTCTATAGAAACTAATGGACAATACTAAGACATCATTCAACGGACGTATTGTACGTAATAGTATGTTGGATTAAAAAAAAGAATTGAAATAATATGTGTCGGTTATAAATCGTGATTTACTGTCTTCAATATTTTCTAAATATTATTACTATTTAGAATATATAAACGACTAATATTTGGTTAGTTTAAGTAGATATCTATCGAGATACCCGTATATTAATCTGAGCAATCAATCTGCTAAGAGTGTTCTTTTTGTGCATTTCTGTATTGCTCCGGTCCAAATGTTAATTTAGTTCAACTAGTATAAATCGTGTATTAAATAATGGCAGTTTTAATACCTATCGAAATTTCTTATACGATATTCGAGTCTATTCTGTAAACGGTCAAAATGGCTATTTTCTATTCGACAATCAGTAGTCCATAATTACGCGTTTAAGGGATATGGATTAAGGGTAACACTCTGTACATAATACAAATACGAGATCATTTGACGGTCGAAAATTTTACTGAAAATCTTCGTAGATAATCGCCGGAGCGCGATGAAAAAATCACCCTGTATATACGTGTGTAATACACGGTAACCACCGAGAGTTCGCTAATAAAACATTTTAATGAGAACTACCTGTAATAGTATTACTAGGTCAATAATTATTATTCGTACACGGAAATCGGGTCAAGCGGTGTGTACTATAGCGCCGCACGCATGCGACTGTTGGTAGTCCGTTTTTTTGATCATTGCGCAACAACATTTCACACGCACTTTCTGGTATAATATTTTTAGGAATACTGTACAAAATGGAGCCCCGGTATGCCAGTGGTAATCGACTCTTCCGTTTTTATCGTGAGCGAGGTTGGCGGAGGGAGGGAGAAGGAGATGAAGTGAAATTTCGATCAAACACATTTTAACATGATGGAGGAGGGGAGGATAAATATCACGAAGATCAATTAACGGGAAGAACAGAGACGTAATACAAACAATATTTATTACAGCGAATTATTGAGTATCTATCTAATCGGATCGAGGTCAACAGATAGGTAATAATTTTATTAGGTGAGTCGACTCAATGCGTTTCGATTCATAGGAAAAACACTTAAATAATTATATTTCTGCTTGATAACCGTGAATCGGGAGTGATTTCCCGGGAGAGAGAGCTCTTTATAAATACCCATAAATACTTTGGAATATTACGCGAAATATTTTGAAATTATTTTTTAGATTTTATATTCTGAGTGGAGCGAAGAAACTAATAGTTTTACAAAGATGTTTTTTTTTTTATCCGTGCGCAACTTTTCTACCAGAAGACTTACTAAAATTTCTAGGTGTAGCATCTATTCTGAAAGGAAATCGTTGAAAGGAGATTTAAGGAGGTGATTTATCGATATTCTCAAGAGTTTTTTCATTAAATATGAAAATCCGTAAAAAAAAAAGGGACAATATAAAAATTGTAGGTGTTAGTTAAAATATATTATATATTAAAGAAAACATATCAAGCCTATATAATTATTTTACCATGGTATAATATGTATATTGTTGACAAATGGTCACTATCAACTGAATTCCGCTCAGAATCGTTTTTTCGTAAGCAATGGTTTATTGTTGCTTACAGATATACATAAAATCATCTATAATAGTAGTTTCACCCATCCCCGTTATCCTAAGACGTCTTTTTGATTTTATAATTATTTTCATATACGGTATAATTCCACGGCTTATCATTTATTTCTATACAGATTCTCGTATTGAACTATTATTTTTGAATTCGCCGTTTGTCGAATTATCACTATCCATAAAATATTTTTGTCGTTTTTATCTGAAAAAAATTGTTTATTACTCTCTCGTTTTGTCCGAAGTCTACGGATGATGTATATATTTCAAAACCATTTGTTCTGGTACCTATTTTATAATTAAATTAACGAACGTGTTATTAGACAGCGGAGAAAATAACTAAGAAGATGTTTTATGTTTATGTCGGTGTCATTTATGTAGAGCTTTAAACAAGCGATAATTTAGTTCTTCTGACTAACGAATATCTGGTTTTTATTTTTGCACATTTTAGTAATCGTTGTTTCGTTTGTAATGAATACTTGCCGTGTTACGTATAGAAACGAATTAATCGCCACATAACAATTCCATTTTATCTTATTGAATTTTCACCCACAACAGTGACAGGTCCACATAATACGTGGGAATTTTCGCACAGCTTGTTTATTTTATATTGAACTGTACACACATTTGCGTGAGCATTAATCCGTAACGGTATACTGTTAAATATACGGTCCATGTATTGTCAACTTCTCGCATCAAATAATTACGCGCGTAAAATGTAACAAAAATATTGTCAGTGGATCCCCGCGGCTACGGTGCCTTCCATAAGTGGTTTACTGCGTCGTCTCGTGCGGTAACGATACGTCGTAGAGCGTACATATTCTAATGATATGTGTTTTATACCTGAAAGAAAAAAAAAAAAAAAAAACCCGATAATCGTACTCGGCAACAAAATTATATGTCTAGTTAATAGTTACAATGGCGGGGGGTTGACGAGGGGGCCGACAAGTATTTCGGATCGGCCGGCGACGCACGTGGCGCGGCGCCGCGGCGTTTTCGGATAAAAATCAACAGCGGGCGCTCGTGTGCAGTCGGCGGCGGCGGCCCCGGCAGACCGTTCAGTACGTTCAATCGGCTCACCCGGCCGAGTCCTACACCGCCGCGGTCATTGTAACCGTCGCCGCCGCCGCCGCCTTTACCCGCACACCGGATCACAAGAGTCGCAAACGAATTACACGACACAGAACGTCCGGAAAAGCCGAACACCGACGAGTCCTCTGCCGTAGACGTCACGTCCGATCGCTGCCACACATCGCACGGGAATGGGAATTGCGCCGCCCGGAACTATGCGCCAGGTAACGGCAGGGACCGTCATAACGCGACGACATTTCGCGGATTATATTAATAATAGAACAATACAACCGGCGCGTTTCGGCGTCCGTTTTTCAGTCGATTTTCCGTAGAGACGCGCTAAAGTCGGGGCTACGGACCGCGCGTGGCCGCATCGGCAAGCTGACCGGCCGGCCGCCAATTAATAGCGCGATAAAAAGCTCTTTTGGGAGGGGGCCAGTCGGGGGTCCCAAACCGCACAATCGAGCGGACCGCCGAAAACGACGACGACGACCAGATCGACTGCGGCGGATTTCACGCAGTCGCTAATGCGGTTTGATTCGGCGATATCGTGGCTTTCCCCCCCCCTTCCCCGCCCGATATCCGACGTTTTCTGCCGATATTGAAACCAATACCCGATCCTGTAAATATTCGAAAACCACGAGTCAACATATCGGTGTGGAACACGCCATTACTATGGGTATTTTTTTCCACATTCCAGAGATACAGGCGTTTTTCTCCGAAAATGTCGATTTTAAAAAATACCGGGCAACCCCCCTACACCGACACTAATCTTTAGTTTAATCCTCCGAACGCGCGTTGGGCCAGTATCGTTTGTTTCCCATAAAATCGAATCTGTTTTATTTACGAACGTATTTATTAATTTCCCGCTTTTTTTTTTGGAAATCTTATAGCGGCCCCTTCCGGACAAAACTGGCCTAAAGTCGGGAGTCAGAGCCGTTTTGTAGGTGGATTGAATCGATTATAGAAGTCGGCATAATCATTACGAATTCAATCACGTTTTGTTATAGGAGTGTGTTTTCTACAGTCTTGAATTACCGAATAATTTCAGGGTATTTTTCGTTTTTATAATTCCACCCTGTCTCTACTAGTTTTCACGGTTGAATTTTAAATTCATTATTACAAAAATCGGTTTTTTTCATAAAGAAAATTACTATTCCGAAAATTCCAGCAAATTCGACTCCCGTTATGAACGCTCCGACGTTTTTATTTCCATTTCTTAATCTCGCCGTCTTTTTGACGAATCGAATTAAATATACCAGAAGCATTGATAAAATACGGTTTAAACGTGAGTCTTGTTCCTTGGATTTTGTGATGCCGCGTTATCGAACACGTGTTTAACAATATTACGGTTAGAGAGGATAACAACAATATTATTGTTATTATTGCCGTCGTCGTGATAACGGTCGGCGTCTATGTTTTGGCGGGTTTCGCACGCTGTGCACCCACGCACCGAGATTGCCTAAAGAGAGCGCCGTATCCTCGGGTTTTTTTTTTTAAATTAAAATATATCAGGGTTTTAAAACGATTATAACGTATTCCAGACATGGATATAACGTACTCCAAACACGGTGTCTTCAGTTTGTACTTGTTGTTTTTTATTATATTGGTTTTTTTTTCTTTCGACCGACACGAGTTCCGCCACTGACCTTGCCCTCTACACTCTCCCTAACCCTTTTAGTCGTTATCGTCACTCCAAGAAACCACCCCGAGGTCGTTCTCAATGCTTTTGTTCAAATTAACAGAAAAAAAAAAAAATACATCGAAATATATAAATGCGTAATCGATGACGAATATGATAAACCTAATATGATTATAATAATATACGGTGCGTCGTTTCGTTTATTATTATTTTCATTTCTCGATTAGTATGCGATACGTGCCCGTTATTGTTGTTTCGGCGGGTCGTTTACGGCAAAAAAAAAAAATAATAATAATAATAATAAAAAAAAAATACAAATCGGATCAATTATTTCGGTTTGTCGCACAAAATCGTGTTTTCTGGACGTTCCGTGTATGATTACCGCGATTCCATACCGCTTATATGGTAATAATAATAAAAAAAAAAAATGTTTATTATGCGCATACACCAGAGAAAAACTCCAGAAAATACGTTATCATGCGTTTATGTTTTAAAAAATTATATATTTATATGTATGGAGAAACAATTTCTTTTTTTTTTCAAAAAACTTTACAAAGTTTTTAGTTTATACACGGAACGAGGCGGCGTTGCCGCTGTCTGCGCGTGTATCGTGAACAGTAATAAATGTCAGACGAAAATTCAGAAAAAGTTTCAAAGCCCTGTATAAACTTTAAAACGCTCGGCTAGATGGACGCATGACAATGCACGCACCTGTATTCGTAATGTACTCGACTGTGGGCCCGAATCGAACTGACAAACGGTCAGTCGTTGTTTATTGTAATAATTATTTTCCGATAGTATTTACTTGAACTCGCGTAAATTTCGAAATATACCAAGTGTGTTTGTACTTGTTTTATTTAAAATAGAATAAACGTATTGTATTGTTGTATATACAATATCCAAATACTACTCGCTCACTTGTCGCTATTACTCAAAAACTACATGACGTACGAACTTGAAGTTTGGAACAGTGGTTCTTTTGATACTCTAAATGTACGACAAGAAAGAATTTAAAAAAATAATGCAGTTATATGCATTGATTTCAATCAATAATTCATCGCCTATGCGTATTGCAATCGAGTAATCAATTTTTAAAATAATCAGAAATTCTCAGAAACTCTCTTATTTTTAATAAGTGTTTTGAAATCAAATTTAAACGAGATTCGCAAAAAAAAAAAAATTACGGCACTTCAAATAATTTATTACCGAACTGCGTTCAGGGTCGTCTTTCGGCAAGCAATGGTTTATCGTTGCTTATAGATATATATGAAATAACCTTATGTATCCTATATTCCCATTTTCTCACCTACAACAGTGGTCGCTCCAGTCTCTAATATCAGCTTTTTTTTTTTATTTATTTTAATTGATTACTATAGTAACACCAGTGAAATAAAACAAATTTAAAGTCGGTAACATGGATAAAGAAAACTGAGTGATATATAAAAAAAATATTAAAAATATTTTATGAACTGTCGGGCGAAGCCAGGTAACACAGTTAATAAATATATTAAAATACACGTATCAATAATAAAAAAAATTAAAAGCACTGAAAATTTGTATGACTCAATTCATTTATACTTTTTGGAAAATTGAAAGTAAAGGCCATAATTAACAACATAGTTCTGATAGCAGTATTATAATTATAATATTTTTTTAAAATTCAATATGCAAGATTTTGAAAATATCGTAATTGCATAAGATTAATGGAATTAAAAAAAACTCGCCTGGCTAGCGTTAATCGTATCCAAGTCTAAATTATTAATAAATCTTTGGTCTAGAATTTTTCTTCTGACGTCGAGATTATCCTAATTCAATATTTCGTACACCGGCGTGTAGTCACGAAGAGGGTAACATGCAAAATAAAGGAAGCGTTTTCGAATGTTTTCAAGGTTGGGTTATTAACGTTCAGTTATACGATTGAATTCTATGGAATCATTGTCCCATACGAATTAAATTATTGTCACTGTTACACCGTTTCAGCAGCATACGACGATCCGAAAATGAACCTACTATCGTGTCTAAAAATTCCAGTTATCAATAATTACACGAGAAGATGATCTATGTTTGGAAGAATAATCGAAAAGTTTATCTGGATGAAAATAATGACTAAAATGATATATTGTGATAGGTGAAAATAAAAGATAATAATTCTCAGTTAGGTTAGGTACGGAGATTTTTTTTTTTCAGCGTAAACCAGCGCGATACCATCGATCCATCGATTGTTTGATATTTTGATGTTCTTTACAATAAGTTCAAAACGTTAACTTGAGATTTCCATAGAAATATAGCAACCTACGTTTTTGAATTGAGATTTGAAATGAGTACATTTTGTCTAATAATTTGTCTAATAAAATGTTACGTATAGTACTAATCACGGAACGATAGAATTTTTGTATTCTAACTGTTCAAAGTTACCGATCTCCGAAAGCTTTTCCGATCTAAACTGTATATGTAGCGATACGCGACGATTCGTTTTATTTTGATAACGTTTTGATAATATTGCCAAGCATATAGCTGTATTTTATTAGCAAACGGTTCGAAAAGAACGAATAAAAGAGAAATCGAATTTGCTCGACAACTTTCGTACGGACAATCGCGGTGGTTCGTGATGCGAAAAAAAAAAGATTTTAAAATATTAAACCGTACGTAGGTTATTATTATTATATATTCGGCTGTAACGATATAATATTATATATAAAATATGTGTGTAGGATTAAAAACCAGATTTTTTATGTATTATAAATTATAATACACTTGTTCTAAAATATACAGCGTTTCGACCGTTAATATAATATTATGTAAAAATTACCTTAATCCCGTTACTCTAGTCGGCATATAAAAAAACAAAAAAAATAAAAATAAAAATGCAAATAGCCACGTTTATAATTTATTAATAAATGCACATGTAGTAGGCCAAAGTATTATTTATGGAATCGAATAATACGTTTTGGCGTTAAGGGTATTATTTTAATACATATAGTTAAATATACCTGAGTAGGAGAATTTAAAGAAAACGATTTGTTGCAGTTTTATGATTATTTCTTTTGTTTTTTTTTTTTTTCACAAGATTATATTAGCGTTATCGATGTGCAAAAAAAAAAAATTATGTTCAAGTAAAAAAAAGAGCTGATACTGCGGCCACTGTTGTAGGTAAGAAAATGTTAATGTAGGATACATAAGGTTATTTCATTTATATCTATAAGCAACGATAAACCCATTCCTTGTTAAAAGAAGACTCTGAGAGCATTTCGGTAATACATTATTTAAAGTGCCGTATTTTTTTTTTGCGAATTTCATTTAAATTTAATATCAAACGCTTATTAAAAAATGAAAGTCGCCCGATGATTTTTAAAATTTAAGCACGTATAACTAAGTCCAATATATGTATTATTCCAAGTTTCAAATCTCTACGTGTGTTTTTAACCGAATAAGAACAAAAAAACTCTCAAAAATTAAAATTCCTCTTAAGTTCAAAAGTGGCTCAGAAGTTTTGGCCAATGTTACCATAAGACAGTAAATCAGCAAGGCAACAAAAAAAGTATCTTGGAGTTTTTCGATTAGAGCATTTTTTCTGGTAGGAAACGCGAACTGTGTTTTTATAAAATAATAATATCGTGAAATTGTACGTTTTCCTACGTTTTATTCCCGCTTATGCGAATTTATTAAAAATATGGCGTCAAAAATTAAAAAATGACCTCATTAAAGTACCATCTAGACAACTTGAGCTTTCAGAAAAATTGATGTACGTAAAAATCTGAGCACATTTATTAGAATGAAACGTGTAAACAGTCTAGAACAAAGAAAAAAAATAAACAGCATTGTAAAACCAATATCTCCCTCGCTACGCTTGGAATCTAAAAACTCATTTAAATACGTTGTGTTTACTTACGAAAAAATGTTCCATGTGATATCATAACAGTTAAGGAACCGCTGAACGCGTGATTCTCGATTCGAATTGACATCGAACGAAACGTAAAAAATAAAAATGTGTTTACCCGCTTGTTTACTTTTGGCGTAACGTTGGAGATAAAGTTAGATTTTTTTTTTTTTAAAATACACGTATTTTTTTATAAAAGTCTTTTACCGAGTACATATTGAATATACACAGATCCTATTAAGATTTAACTATCAAAAGCCACGAATCTATAAATACCGAGAGAAATACACACGAACACGATAATAACGTTATAATGCATTCTTGTAGAGTAGGTGTTTTATTTATTATATGTATACGTAGTACAATGCGCATACTATACATTTTTGCCGCTGTAAATTTTTTTCGCCCAGTTTCGTTTGTTCAAATTACTTTTTTGTTTTTATACCATATAAACATACGTGTTAAAAAAAAAAAAATCAACAAAATTACATACTATATAATATACGAAAAAAAACTGTTGGCATTTTTGCATGAATCGTTGAATTTTTATTTTTTTTTTATTAACTACCTGTTAGGGTTAGCCGGTTAAAATCAAAGCGTTTTTAAATATTCCAGATTCGAAACGGTTTCGTAATCATCTCGGAACATAATTGCATGTTACACAAGACAAACCGTTTTGGAATACAGTGTGTTCGCGAGGTAAATGGATAACATTTTCTTTCGAAATTTTAGAAACGTGCCATTTTAATCCGTCACGAAAAGTCTAAAAAAAAAAATTAGTTTATTCCATAGAGGGTTAAAATCAGCCATTTAAAAAGTAGAATACTACGTTAATCAAAAGTATTCGTATAATACATTATTATTATCAGATAAAATTCAGCTTTTTCGAAAAGAGACATCACTGCAGTAATTAAATTACATTTGCATGCCGGTCTTTCAATCCATTTGAGTGCACAGTCCCGTTTTAGATAGTAATATTATTACGGTGTACGTTATAGTCGAGTGATATAAGAGCACGCTAACGCAGTAACCAATATATTACTATACGGTATACAGTAAAAAAACATGGTTTTCATGTTTTTATTCCGAAAACATCGAGTAGACATAATAAATTATCTTTGGTGCCGGGGGAGAAGAGCTTTAGTAAATTATTGTAATTTTTATTTTTTATAATTTTGTCTAATTCAATTTCTATCCATCTCGTTTATTTGTCTTTCTTGATTTTATACGTTTTTTTTTAATTCGAATGAATATTTTTTTATACAGAAATAAAAACTAACGCTAACCGTACGTGTGATGTCGGGCGTAGAATGGGCCATGTTTAGTTGTTGAGGACCTCTTTAAACATGTTTCGCCCTACTACATATTTAGGATTTCGGCGTCACTGATACTACGGTTAGAATTTATGTACAAGTGTATGCGTTTTCATAAATTAATTTGCTTGTATTAAAAACTACGCGTTATTAACTTAATCTCCTTTTCCGCAGAACCAACGACGATTTGAACCGCGCGCGTGACGCGTTTTTCCTTTGTTTTATGTTAATGTTTCGGAAAAATATAAATTTTTCGGCCACATATTTTATTAAATATGGCCGAAAAAGTTTTGACCGGTTATTGTTTTCAATGAGATTTAATACATCCATTATAGTTGAAGAGCATGTACTGCGGATAATACTGTTGAGATTTGACGATTTTCTTTGGCCGAAATATTGTAAAAAACGGCGGAAAACAACCGTTTAAATTCAGAGTCCCTTTCGTAATCTATTTTTTTCTTTTGATCGTGCCCCAAGAACCTTTATGAAAATATTATGTAAAATAATAAAATACAATACGCTTGTTCCGGAAATAGTGGTCAATGTATGCAATATTATTATCTTCAAAAATTCGTTGTCGAAATCGGAGATTTTAGAAATGTTTCATCTGCATACCAATGGTTACAACGTTCCGTTAGTTTTTGCATTTCCTGTGGTTAATAATAATATGATTTCTGGTGCTGTGTCTGATAATGATCATTGGCAATCGTACAATATAAATTGTTGTAGTTATTGGTTTATAGAGATAAATGTCAAAATTGGCCCAACAATAGAATAGCATACTTAAATAACAAAACGCAGTTAATGTTGCAATTACAGTACGTAATCCTCGACCAAACATAACCTTCGTAATTCATTGAATCAATTAATAATTTCGGATCAGGGCTTCAGTGTTTGAAGATGCTATCATACCATGCACTTCAAATCGTCCGTTTTATAAGGAGCTTAATCGAGTTGTCTCAATTGTACAAGCACGCCGTATAATAAATGAACATGTATCTAATATAAAATTAACCGCTAGAATTTCGAGAAATAATATTATAATGTATGTATAATTCACCGGGCGATGAAGTATTTCAATGATATGGTGTGCTAACGAATCGCCAAATTAGTAATTATTTGTTTAAAAAAAGTAAAATACCTGTGAAAATGTATGATTTTTGTGTATAGTTTTGCGTTTAAAACGAAACCATAAAACATAACCATGCCATATGAATAAATACCGCAGATCGAATTCGTGCGACATTTACAATAGTATTTTAGCCATTAGTTTAGCTATTATTGAAATGGTCGTGTATCCTACTCTCGGGGGCGGAGGGATCCTCTTTTTCTTTTCTATACTACAGTTATTGTTCATTTGTCGGGGACATAATAGCGACTATCATATATCGCCATTATCATTTCGCTTTTCCCATCATCTCAGTTCTTTCGGAACGGACGCTTTTATTTGTACATCTTTTGTTAACGCGATATCTGATGTTCATTTTCAACATGATGGTACGAAGATCTTCTAAATACGCGTCGTTTTTCGACCGCGAGGTTATTTTTTTTTTTAGATTCTGAGTGTAGCAGAGAATGTATTGGTTTTACAAAGATGTTTATTATTTTATACTGCATACAAAAACTCTGTTAGAAATCTTGCCCCGAAGTATTAAGCAAAGCACCTTTTCTGAAAGTGAATTTTCCCGGGATGATACTTTAAAGAAATCATTTTTTAATTTTCCCAGGATAGCGGTATAAAACAGATATTATTAAAAAAAAAATATATAATACGTATATTTTATTATTTTGCCATACTATTACATACACATTGTTAACAAAACAACAATATTAGCCGAAATCCGTTCAAAATCGGTTTTTCGTTGTCAATGGTGAATCTTTGCGTGTATACAAGTTTACATTAAATTACCCCTCTTTCTTCCCAACTACTCATCTATAACAGTGGCCCATCCACGTGCAAAGTATGTTCGTATTTTTATTTATTCAAAATGTTTTACAGTACTATAATAATACTAAATAATATTATCAGCTGCAAATGTACATTATATTATATACTGGATATTCCCTACGGAAACGAGCATATATTATAATAATAACCCGGTCGGAGTGGACGTTTTTGATTGATTCCCAGACATTTGCTATTGACCCCCTCGTCCGCAGTCTTTAACGACGGTCTTCGGGGTTCGGGGGCACCGGAAATCATATAAAATTCACGCGCAACCGACGGCAAATATAATGGGCGCGATAATAATTTATGATTTCACGGCAGCGGCGTCTGCGCATTAAATTCTCGACAGTATTATTATTATTATTATTATTATTATTGTATATTATTATACTTCCATTTCGCAATACGTATACCTACAATTCTCCGGTATAAGCCCGTGGAGGACCAGTAGGTAAAGCTATGTTTATATACTATTATTATACATAATTAAACTTTATAATCTTCTTATTCGCGGGTTTTACAACTCGGTAAGAGTGCTGCAGAGGCCTTCGATCGACCTACCCTTATAGTAGTTATAAACTGCAGAGACAGGGGATGGCAAGGCACTTCAAAACAAGTATCCGACTACACGAAAATATTATATTTACGTAACGAGTATATTACTATACGATACACTCGATACTACATAAAATTTACAAATATCGATAACATTTCTAATGCGTGGAGTATGTATTTTTAAATATGTCGTGAAATTTAGTGTTTGTAATTAACAAACGAACACGATATTACACAAAGAATATAATTCTAAAAAAAGTAACATCTGTTTAATACACGTGTAATAATAAATTATCTATTTGGATCATTTTTCGAAATTCCCGATAGTTCGTTTCGTTTACGTACGATCACTTTAAAGTATTATCCGGAAAAGCCAGTGAGAGAAATTACAGCTTTCCGTTTTCATTGGCCGCCTTTATAAGCAGGATATATGTAAATCAGTATAAGACTTGCAATACAAAATGCTTTCAATACTTTTCAAAACTAAATTCAATACAATACGATCCTGAGTATTTTAAAGAAAATTATGTCTGTTATTAACAAGACCTATATTATAATTATTGTAATACTTATAATTAGAAAGTATTGAGAATACTATAGAATAATATTATAAATCTATAATATACTATACTATACTATATTATACTTTACTATACAAATACTCGAGTATGTTAAAAGCACTGTAAACTTCACCAAAAAATATTATTTACAATGACCCTCTCTTTAGAAAATTAGTAGTTAAAAGTAAAGAGCGTTTTAATTTGAAAAAAAACCCATCTATAATGTAAAATACGAGTAAAAAATACTGTGTGTGTTAGTCGTATTAAAAGTTAAAAAAACAAAATTATATGGTTTTTCTTTAATTGATATTTCGTAGTTTTTCTTTATCTTTTTTTTGTCAAGTACAATTTTTTGTTTTTATGCTGGAGCAATAGTGAATAAATTTTAGAATAAAGTAAAAAAAAAAAATATTTACAGAAAACTTTTCTATTATTTCTATTATTATTCTACTATTACCAGGGGTTTTCTGGAAGGGTATAAAATAAATATTAATTTTCTCAAATATCTTCATCTTTTTAAAACATTTAATAATAGTATTTTTAGATTCTGAGTGAACTAAAGAAGTATATGGTTTTACAATGATATATATATATATATTTTTTTATCTGTGAACAAATATTCTATCAGAAATATTGCTCCAATTTACAATCAAATCAAAGGAGATAAAACGAGAGAACAAGAAAATGGGTCCAATATCACACAAATATTATTAAAGAAAATATAATATGACCTTTTGACATATATATATATTTTATTGTTAAAGTATCACATATGAATTATTTCCATTCAGTTTTTTTTTTTTTCGTTATCAATGGTTCATCGTTGTTTACAAATATACATTAAATTCCTGTATCCTACCTCGTCGATCCACGTGCGAAATATGTCCGTCTTTTTAACCTGATATTAACACTGTTTAAAAATGTTTACCATTACTCATGAGTTGCAACGTCCCCTTATCAATAAAGATCCGAAACAAAAATATGTTTGTGTTACGATTGATAGGTTACAGCGATAATTTCGTTTACAATACAAACGCGATTTAACTGTTATTGGAATAAAATATTGATACCTATTGATATTAAATAAAATTAAATATTTGAAACATTTAGTTCAACCGCAGTTATATAACGTAACTTATTTTTGTATAATATTGTTTGTTTAATTTATGCAATGACGACGTGGTCAAATTGGTTATTATTACTATGACATTATTATTTTTATGGTGAAATTATGCACGTGGAAATGAATGGAACAAAAACGGGGGTACATAAAAAAATATAATAATTTATACAAAATTATTATTATTATTATCCTATTGTGCTGCGTAATAATATTATAATAAACAAATTTTAATTAATTGTAAATAAATGTAATATTTCGTACATGTTAAAATGGCGTCGTCGTCGTGACTTTTTCGTTCTGAAACACGACCGTGACCATCGTTAATTTATTTTCTAATTTTATTATTTCGAATTTCCTTTTGTTTTGTGAAAAACGCAGTTTTAAAAATGAATGCGAACAAAACACAATACCTAACTACATTATTGTTGCATAATCAAGGTCTGGCGAGTTAATGCGTAACATTAACTAGGCTACGTCGATTTAATTGAAATTTAAATAACGGGTTAATCATGAAGTGGAAAATTAATTTGAACATTTGTGTTAATTTTTTTGTTTTTTATATGTACTTTCGTTAACCGTTATAACATTGTTATAATCAAGGCGTTTGAACCCAAAAATTATGATTTGTTTTTGAAAAAAAGGGCGTGGAAAAAAATGGATTATAGATTCAACTTCTTATCTCTCCACTCCCATTCTCTCTTTCCAAAACGGGAAATATCTCAATTGTTGAAATAGAGGTAAAATCAAAAAAATTTAAAGGATTGTGAATATTATAGTATCCCTAGTGTATTAAAAGAACTCGAAAGTATCTTAACGTGACTATAAAATATATAATTGATAATAAATTCGTTGTTTCGTTGTTTATTAGATTAATAAAAAAAATATATAAAAGTAAAAACCACTGGTGTAGGTGAATAGATAGGATGGTCGGATATGCGATGTGTAGTTTTAGTTTATGTTTTATAAACAACAAAGAATTATTCAAATTAAAAAACGAATTTTAGCAGAGCATCTATCATAAACCGTGTTTATTCCCTCAGAACCAACGAAAACCAAAATAGACGGACATACTTCGCACGCGTTGGCAGCCACTGTTAAATGTGGAAAAATGTGAAGATAGTATACAGAAGGGAATTTAATGTGTATCTACAAACAACGATAAACCATTGTTAACGAAAAAACAATTCTGAGTAGAGTTCAGATGATAGTGTTGCTTTGTCGAATATATATAACATGTTATATTATGGTAAAATAATTAAATATGCATTGCAATATTTTCTTTAAATATTTTTGTTTAATATTTTACCGATTTTCCCGTTTCCCTACGTTTTTCCCGACTATCCCATTTTTTTCCTAGGTGTTTCTCACTTGATGGGAAACTCTTGGGAAAGTCGAAAAATGACCTCCCTTTTGTACCACCCCGAGAAAATTACCTTTCAGAAAAGTGCCTACATCGTATACATCGAAGTAGCTTCTAGTAGGGAAAGTGTTTACATAAAAAAAAAAAAATTTAAATCATTTTAAAGACAATACATTTTTTGCTCTACTCAAAATCTAAAATTAAAAAAAAAAAAAATAAATAGATTATAGTAGGTAAACTACGGAAAATTTCGATGAACGTATTAAATAATTTACCACTGGACATAAATTCCGCGTCTTTGGAAGATACTGGATATAAAAGTTTTATATTTGTCTTACAAAAGTAAAATTAAAAAAACCATATCAATTTTTTTGTAAGAAAAATAATAAAAATTTCAAACATGTTTTTAATTAACATACCGTCAGATCGCGTGTCTTTTTATTATAAGATACGCGAAATGAAACAGTCGTAACGTTTTTACTGCGCGGCGTTTTCCGGATGAAAAAAAAAAACACGCATTTCGTAAAATTAATAGTTTTCTCACCACATATGTTATTGCGTCTTAAAATAACCGTTTAGATCAACAGGTAATAATTTGACGAGCTTCCCGTGCACGGGATTTTATCAATCACGTACATCGTAATATAATATATAAAGGGAAACAATTTTAGAATTAGCCACCTATATAATGCCGACGATTTCGCAGTAAATATTATTTACTGCGAAACCGTCGTCCAATCATCGTTACACAATAAGTTGCCGTAGATTTTCCACGCCACCGTCTTTCAGTAATTTCGTTTCCCGCTGGTGATTCGAGAAGAAAAAAAAAAAATGTCATTCATTTTTCGTATTCAACACCGCTGTACCTATATAAATCACATAACCGGCGGCCGTCGGTAGTCAATAACTTCGCAACAAAAACGGCGGTCGCTGTTCATCATTTTTCCTGTTAAGTCACTGAGCGGCCGTTCGTCTTCGGTGGACGCGTGTTAGTGTCGATACAACATCGCATACTGGGTTCACACGAATCGCGTAACATTCTGGTGTGAAAATATTACGTAGAGTTTTCCCGTTTCTCGACCCCCCCTCCCACACCACAATGTTTTAAACGCACGCTTTCTTTTACGGATTTATTATTAAAATTACCCACTTGAAAGTCCATTCACCTATCGAATAAAAACCTATAACGAGTGATTCGACGCATACCTATTTTACCGTTAAATATCATGACACCGTTACACGAGATTATGAGCTTTTCGGGACCCCGAGAGCCAAAACCACTTTCATCAATTCGGTGATGGTTGAACATATTATGGTGGAATTTTACAAAAAAATCACGAGATAAACTTTGCTACACGAAACCCTCTCGGGCATTCAGATGAACGGGCTCCGTCGACTCACGGTAAAATGTTTCCACCGCGCGGTCGCCGGCATAAAATATTCACGGCGAATGCACGAAAACGGACGTTTTTTAATTGCCGTCCAGTTGAGTTCATTCGCGGAACTAATATTAAAGTTCTGATACCATTTAAAAATTACCATAAGCAAATTAATAATAAGCGATTCCGAGTTGTTGAGGATAACAGTAAATAAAACGCAAATTGATTTGGAAAAGCGCTTTTCATGACCTCAAATCGTCCAGGTCCACCTTATTGTTTATCTTAAACTAACCACGAGATTTAATTTTTTGGACGTTTCAGATATCGATGTGTAAATCGTAATGCGAAGATGGTGTGTTCCGAATGTCCAATGGTCCCAGTTGGTGTTGTGCGCTACTGTGCTGTTCCTGCTGGGTGGCCTGCACATTTACAGAGGTCCAAACAGCGGTCCACAGACTTTGGACGATATAACCGTAGACGAAGATACGTCCAGTTCGGTCCGGACGACTCAGGATGACCGAACGTACCGGAGGCTCAGGTTTCCAAAGACAAGCCGACGATTGCCGCAGGTATTTATATGTTTATACAAATTATATTAAATAAATCCTAATGGATCAATAATTTTGTTTCGGGGGCCAAAAGTTTTTTATTTTTTAAATAGTTGTATAAAAGTTATTTTATATTACGCGTAACTTGTCAAAACAGATTTTTTTTAAAGACCTCTTAATGTGTAAACATTTTGTTAGTTTGATTACTTATAATGGGAGTTGTTATCACAATTTTTAAAAAATACCTATTTCGTTATCTTAGGTTCTAGGCTAATGTAGAGGGTAAGGATATCATTGTTTCTCCTGAAATTCACCACTGATCTAAAAAAAGTATGAATTCATTTTAGAATACTCGTTTAATTTGCCATTATCGGAATGATTCTCTGTCTTCAAAGACCGGTGCTCGAATAATATTTTCTTTCATCCACCCCATCTGAATGTTGTTTTCCTCTGATGTATCCCGGTTTTAATCATCTATGCATCCCTTATTATACAGAATACCCATCTTAGACGAGGTATTTCCAGTGGTATGTTTCTTACTCGAATTTCCTTGATTACTGTTGTTTTTATTAACGATCACTGCCTCCGCCATAGATGCCCATTTCATTTCAACCTTCATGTTAATGCAATCTCTCTAATTGCATATATCCTAGAATGTTTAAACAGATCTCTGGGTTCACACGGTTGTGTATTTTCTCACATTCGTCAGTTCAAGCGCATATACATATACATAGTCCATGGGATTTTCTCTCTAATACTTCCAAACAGAATATATAAAACGATTATAATAAAAGTAATCAAAAATTACAGTTAATCATTAAGTATTTCAATAGTAAGCATGATTAAGGCCAAAAATAAGACCGCAATGACCAAAATTAAAGGTGAAAAAAATAACGGTAACGTCACGTTCTAGAACTGTTTGTATATTAAATTGTCAACAAAAAAATACCTAATAAAATAATAAAGTATAAAGTAATAACAAAAGTATCAACATGGTTAAAACTCGTAAACAAATGTAGTAAATAAATATATAAATGAAAAAATGTATTTATAAAAACAAAAAAATAAATAAATGGATAAATGCGATACCTGGAGTATTATGATGAGCGCATTATACGAACAGTCGCAGTCGCGTTTTACATTTTGACTGTGATATACCTGATGATGAAATTTTAATTCAAAACCGGTCGTAAAATACACTCATCATAATATTCCGGGTGACGTTTATGACATTTATTCATTTATTATTTTCATATATAAACTTATCTATTTATAAATTTATCTCATATATAAAATTCTCGTTTCGCGTGTTTGTTATTGAACTCCTCCGAAACGGTTTGACCGATTTTCGTGAAATTTTTTGTGTACATTAGGTAGTTATGAGAATAGGTCGTAAAACATGTATTTTTTACACTCCCTAACCTCTCCTCACTATTTTTTAATCGCGATTTTAGTATTCGCGCTTATATACACAGTGAAATCTCTCTTAACGGACAATATAATATGGCCCCGGCAAAAAAATATGCATTCTATTGTATTTCGACCTGTGTATAACGGACTCTTTCTATTACGGACACGGACATTAAAATTTTTTCCCAATACTTCAATAACGGACAACTATTTTAGTTCAAAATCAAATATATTGCAAACGTTTACACACATACCACGCAACAGTGTCGCCGGTCTATTTTGAATACCGATTACGATAGATTATATGTTCTGTATCGCCGTTTAGATAAAGTTAATTGTGTCGATAGAATAACTATAAACACGTATAAAACTTTAAGACTATTCAGTGCTTAATTAGAATTGCAACGATATTTTGTGTTGTATTTTTTCTCAGTTCGTTTGAAACGAAAGTTGGCCATTGTTCGTCGTAAAGTCTCTAGCGGTTTGTCTATTCGTAAAGTTGCTGACAAATTTGGAATCGGTAAAACGCAAGTTGCTGAAATTTCGAGGGGTAAAGAAGATATACTACGTCGGTACAACGAAAAATCTCACCAATTCTAGTGAAACGGGCCAGGCGAGTAGATTGATTGATAATATTGTTTTAGAATGGTTCAATCGTGTTAGAAATAAAAATGTACTTATATTTGGACCAATCATTTAATCGAAAGCTTTAGAAGTTGCCCGTGAAATTGAGTGTAACAATTTCAAAGCGTACAATAATTTTTAAACAAATTGGCGGAGAATCAGCTTCTATAAATTTAAAAATAGTGAATGAGTGGAAATCAAAAATTTCGTAAGTAGTGGCATGTTATGAGCCACAAACCGTATTTAATGCTGAAGAAACTGGTCTGTTTTACTGAGCATTATCAGAAAAAACGTTTGCCTATAAATGGGAATTATGCTCTGTTGAAAAAATAGTTAAAAAAAACTTTAACTATTCTTCTTTGTGCCAGTATGTCCGGAGAAAAACTTAAACCACACGTAATTGGAAAATCTCTCAAGCGAAGGTGTTTTAAAGGAATTGATGTTGGTAAAAGGCTAGTAAAATGAAAGGCGAATAGTAAAGCATGGATGTGTACGAATGTAACGGATGTATTGATAGATTGGCTTCAACGACTTAATCAGCAAATGAAAACTTAAAATAGAAAAATTTTATTATTTCTTGACAATGCCACATCACACGCATATCTGGATTTGGACAACCTAACGCTTATTTTCCCCCTCCCCCCAAACATAACATCAACTTCTCAACCTTTAGATCAAGGAATAATTAAAAATTTTAAAAATTTTTACTGCAAGTTCATACTACAATACATTATTACGAATTTGGATAACGCTCGAAATGCACAAGACCTGGCAAAGCAAATTGATGAAAACCTGGATAGAAGTTTTAGTTTACTTTTATATTACTGAATTAAATAATTAAATCCCGTGGAAGCCGATGATTAGATTCCGTTCAGAACGAAGAATATTTTGGGTTTTACTTTGACGTGTGTTTTTTTTTTGTTGATTGTCCCCCTCTTCCCCGGTTTTTAGCTGGTAAAAGTACTCGAAACAAACACTTAACAGTCTTGCACTTTTTTGAATCTTGTAGGTGCATTAGGAAGATTATTTTTCGAATTTCTTTGTACTATTAATAACATTATTACGAAGAAGACATAATGATAAAAAAAAAAAAAACCAGGCGGAGAAAGAGAATATTTACGCAACTTCAGCTTTCGTTAAAATCGATTTTATTTTTTTTTTGTATATGCTAAAGGAAATAATCGTTAAGACCTTGAAATAAATACGTCAACATTTTCTAGTTTGTTATATCTACTTACTGTGTAACTGTAGACGTTTTTTTTTTAGGATTTGTGTTTATACGAATTATTTTAGTCAAGTTAATTTAAGACCCGTAAAAAAGTCTTTTGTTAATTTAAGTTTCAAATTTATAATGAAATCGGTAATAAGACACGAAAAATTTTAAATTATTCTATTATTAAAATAAATACATTTTTATTATAAATTGTAAACGATCATTAAGAATTATAGGTCAAAATATAGGTACTCGGTTAAAATAATTGTATACTTTACTATCGAATTGACAAACCTAAGATTGAAGGGCCGAACTTACCTTCGGATTCAGTCGTATAAATAACTATCCTTTATTAATATTAAATTGATATAACTAGTACGAATAATATCGACTGGTTTTGATACACGGACAAATAAAATATATCTATACAAATATTGTACAATAGTGTCGGTATCCGTAAAATAAAAAAATAAAAAATATTTAATATGCCAGCAAATAAATAATAAATTAAGAGAGCGAATAAATCAATAAAAAGAAAAATAATAATAATAAAAAAAATAGGTATTAATGTGATGGTTAAAGCTTTTAGAATGGAAAATATTATATACGTCATTTTTTGTAGGAACGATTTATGATAATAAGCGTTTTCCAGGAAATCTAATAATAACGCACATATTGCTAACTCTACCAGAAATATAAAATTACCTTTAATACTATTATTATTTTACGTTTTTAGGTTTATTTTTTTTTCGTAAACTTCGCCAGGCAAAACAATTGTTTACTTATATTAACCGGTGTTATAATATTGCCATCGATCCGCATACGTATTATTATTGTATTCTTTTGAACGTTCGTTAAATAAAAAAAAAAAAAAAAAAAAAAATTAAAAAATAATAACAATATAATATTAAAATGTTCGAAATATAATATGTGAATAATAAATTTTAATTACAGGGCGATATATTTTGAGCTGGCGTTTTCGGTCGGAACTAAAATACATTCGTGTACAAAACTATTATTACCCACCTATGATATCGACCCTCTTACATACGGGAGTTGTCGGTGTTTTTACATTCTCCAGTCGTACGTGCGGAATTCGTTATAAGTTCAAGCGGCGTTTCAGTAGTATTCATTTTATATACCGATCAAGCATACACAGGTTATTAGGTCCGTATACACGATTATGTATGTAGCGACGAAATAATGCACAAAAGGTATCCAATACAGACCGGAGCAATGATCGAAAACGTATTGTTTAAAAAATCCATTGGTATAGTATTAACACCGTGTGAGAGCAACGCCGTTCGAAATTCCGATGTGACGTGGTTGATTAAAACCGAGTGCGATTTAAAACTATGCTACTTGGCAATTCAAATGCCGGATCCTAAATAAAAAGCCGAATTCCAATCAATACACCGTGCTTTTTCTCGTGAAGCGACTCAACTGTTTGTATTTTGATATTAGATTGCTCGTATTTGTTCGTATTTCCAAGCCAACAGTATGAATCAAACCGCTAACATTCCACCACCTGCGCACGCCGCTGTCAATATGAGAACTTTAAAATCGTATAATATATTCATTAGTCTTTTATTCCAGTATTTCGTTTACTTTTTAGGGGTTTCAAGAGTTATCAATTCGACAGGCAACTGAGATGCTGAAAACATTTTTCATTATTTTAATTTTTACTTAATAAATACTTTGAGCTCGCTCCGAGACTATCGGGTTGCACTTAATTCGTCTATCAACACGCACATTACATTAAGTAAAAATCAAAATAATTAAAACGGTTTTTTTTTTTACTGTGATGTATAATAAGTACCTATTTGAATAATACATATGGATTTCAAATTTGATATTTAGATAAAATTAAAAGAAATGAAAAATTAAAATAAATATGTTTAATTCAGAATTAACTGGTCAATGTAAAAAACAGTAATGCAGAAAAAAGACGTCCTAGGAAAACGGGGACGGGTGCAGCCACTGTTATAGATAATTTAATGTATGCCTGTAAGCAACAATACCATAAAAAAACTATTGCTTACGAAAAATCTATTCTGAGCGGAGTTTAGTTGATAGTGATGCATTGTCCACAATATACATGCCATTTTAGAGTAAATTAATAAAATAAGTTTTATATATTCTCTTTATCAATATTTGTTTAAGGTTGTGCCGATTTTCTCAGTTTTCCTATGTTTTTTCCTGGTTTTCCCGTGTTTTATCTCAGTTTTTCAAACTTAATGAGAAAACTCTTAAGAAAATCAAAAAATTACTACTTGAAAGTATCTCCCCATGTCATTTTAATTTTATAAAAAGTGCTATAAGTAGAAATTCGAGCAAGAACATCTTAAAACACGCTTAAAAAAAAAAACTGCTGCATTATGCTTAATATTTTATTTTTTCTTGATCACTAAGTACAATTTATAACGAACCTCGTGTTAATTCTCCTGGCATTTCTGTAAGGGAAAATATAATTTTGTCTATATAATATCAATTAAAACTATAAAATCAAAAAAAATCTCGCAAATGTCAAATACCCGTAAATATCTCTTGAATAGCCAGAACGTCATGAGAATTTTACAGCAATAGCTTTATAAAAATATTCCAACGACAGTTTCAGGTATCTGCTATTATTTTAAACCTAATCACCGAAATCAAAAAGAAATACAAACAAACTCGAAAATAACGAGACCAATTTGCCGCACTTTTATAAGACGCGTTCTCTCGATTTTTCCCATTTTATCCGGAAGACTACGAAATCCGGAATCGCATGACATGACGGCACACCAGTGCCGACAACAAGGGCAAACGTTTTATTTTCGCGGATGTAATATTATAACAGTAAAAGTTTAAATTAACTTGACATATAACTTTATTGAATCCTCGGAAATATTGTCGTTTTTTTTTTGTTGTTTTTTTTTTTTTTTTAATACGAAAACCGTGCGCAAACATCGCTACAAACTCGTCGAAAAAATAAAAACAATAATTACAACAATAATAACCGTCCGTATTATATACACGCTTAATATTTTGTTTAAAAGTTATTCGTTTTTTTTTTTTTTTTTTTTTCCCCCGTTTATTTTCGTTTTATCAAGTTTGCGCGTTTCACGCGCTTGTACGTATCGTATCGTGTTTAACGAAAACCGTCAGCCGTCGCACCGGACGTTTCCGTTCTGTTTAATATTCGTTTTACTCGGGCGGTTTTTTTTTTCATTATTTATTTAGACGTTCGCGCGAACTCGCGTCGTGTCGTACGCCAGGCGAATGCGTTACCCGTATTGCATTCGGATTTATCAATGCTGCGGGTGCCGTAGCTTCGAATCGGTTTGCGCACGCGTTCGGCGAACGCGCGGCCGTCGCGAAATACGAAACAAACGCCGTACGCGCGTTCTGTTCAAATTGCTTTCGGAAATTTTTTTTTTTTTTCCTTATCGCGCTTCAGTAATTTTTCTTATGCGCGTTCTGTTTTCCGTCCGTTCTTCACGATGATGTGCCGTACGGACTGCGAAACCCGAACGCGCCCCGCGGTCGACCTGCCCGCAACCGCCTGACCGGCGCTCGCGCGCGCGCTGCGTACCGTTGTAATAACGCGGCGACGGGTGTGCGCGAAACCCGTTTATTCTTCCGTGCCGTTGGGGGGGAGGGGGTAGGGGGGGCGAACGCAATATGGAAATTACCGTTTGCTTTTATTGCGCGCCTGTAACGCGGGCCGTCCCCCTCCCCCCACCCCCCGCAGCGCATATCCGCCCCTTCCACGCGACCCTTAAACGGCGTTTCACACGGCATAAATAAAAAAATCGCACATACAGCCGGCATTCGGTATCACAATGTTATTACGGCGCGCACGAGGTACGCCTGTCGAACGATGAACATTTTCGGAATTTTATATCTGTAAACTCATATTTATTTATTTTTTTTTTTTACCGCCGTTATTTACTCTCCGAAAATCGCAAGTTAAATACACGTTACGCGTATATATTACAATATAAGGTATCGAGTGGTTTTTCGTTTCGCATTACGGCTTGATGGTTTCTACCGAATTTGTTGTTCACCTTTTATCCGTATATCGTTATAATAAAAACACAAGGGTCGGGCGAATACCTCACGACGGGGGCTACGGCATCCTATAAAATATATACGTAGATACCGCGTTTACATGAGAAAACGCTGCACCGTTTTAAGCATCGGATATAATAATATCGTTTCGATCCGAACGCCGATAGTTTTTATTTTAAAAAGAACACCGTAATAAAACGTGTGGCACGTTTGTGCGCGTTCTTTTTTTTTTTTTTTTTCTTTTCGAATTATATTACGTTTATTATGCGCCCCGATTGTCGCGGTCGTACGTCTGCGGATACGACCAGCGTAATTTTTTTCTGATCGATATCCGGCGAATTTCTCGGAGCGTACTTTTAACAAGTGAATTCGATTTTGTTGATTTTTTTTTTTTTTTCAAATCTTCCGCAAGCCATTTTAATGTCTAACAATTCCCAATTATAATACATTCATTCTCTGGCTATTTTTGTATTGGCTTGTATCATTTCCGGATATACTTTTGTCGAGATATATCGATTTATTGTAATTGCATCGGAGCATTAGGCAAGAGTCATACCTAATATTATTTTTATTATTAGACAATCACGTTCCCCGGTAAAATTTCAAATTGTTAAAAACCATTAACGGTAAAAAATCCAATATTAGTTTGGTGATGCTTATCAAACCGTATTTAGTTTGAATCTGGTTTGACAAAAGAGTATCGTTTTTTTGGTCATCAGAATCACTATGAAAACGGAAAAAAAAAACATAACAGATTTCACTCAGAATTTTCGCGAATATCTGTTAGATAAAAATCAAAAAATAACTACGCCGTATAAATTTGTAATTTAATATATGCGTTAAAATGTGCGCTGAGAATTGATTCAACGGTAGTGGGTGTAAGCCGAAAACGCTATAAAAGACACGTTTTTATAAATAATTGATTATAATATTACCATGCGCTTTATTAGAGCGAAGCTTTTTATTAAAAATAATTCAGTTAATACGATAAATGATCGCAGCGAACGGTATTTTAATAATGTTCCGTATTTTCGTAACACTCTAATAACTTTGAAAAAAAAAAAAAAAATAACCACTTTCAAAAGTCTATATTATAATCAAAAGGACACAATTTGTTTTGCTTTTAGAAAAAAAAAAAATAAATATTTATATTTCATAGTCTTTGTCTATGCGCAAACGAATGCGTGCAGTGTTTAAAAAAATTTAAAATACAAATATATTATTTATGCGCATAAATTGTTACTATATTTAAACTTTGCATTGGTATACACGGTATAATTTATTACAAACGACTATTAGAAAAGAGTTACTAAATTAATTTAGTCAGGACTTAGGCAAAAATAATTTTATTTTATAAAATATTTAAAGAAAAATCATACAAATTTTTCGTGAGTAGGATAAAAAAACGGCTCTAACCTAAGAGCAGAAGCAGGACATACTCTTGTACTAAACCTACGTGTACGGTTGTACATGGGTGAGCGGGGTTTTTTTTTTTTGGTCAAACCCATGCTAAACTAACCTAACCAAACCTATACTAAACTACCCTGATATCGTGTTTTTTTGCATTTTCTAATCTAACCTACAGTTTCCAATAGGAGGAACTAGAATGGATATAGTAATATATGATGCGCATGCTTGTATTGTTCCGGCTATATTCCGATGGTTACCGAAGATGCCAGATGGTTGTACGGCTCCTTATAATACATAAGGAAAATCATTCCCTACTTTAGTTTAGTCATCGACGGTATTCGAAACAGTGATCGTGAACTCTACACAAATCTGCAGGAAATCGAATAAAACTAACGAACGAGCGGTTTGGATTATGGTTGCCAACGGAACATTTAGCCAATAACAACCTAGTTTCCGATATTGGCAATATTAACTTTCTGCGTATATTTTTGACTGTTTACCTATAAACCGCATAGAAGTCGTAGAGAACTAAGCAAACAAAGAAAACATTACAATTATACAAAAACGTTATATTAAAACTGGCGATACGTTTTTCTCTAGTTCCGGGACTAGTTTCATCACCATTTCGAAGGAAGTAAATATCGAGAACACTGGATTGATCGAACCTAACAATGTTTTTTTTTCATATTTAACTGTCGCCGTATACAATAAAAGAAATAGACCCACACTAGTCTGTATACGTAACATCTGCGAATAATTGGAAAATTAGAATCAGAAGAAATAAATACGAAAAAAATAATAATAGATTATTTGTCGTACACAATATCCAAAAGTGTATATTTTTTAAAAGGTTCTTTTAAAAAATTGTTTATTAATATTTACAATATCAGAGAAAAACTTAAAGAAGAAGGATACGTTTTAATTTCGTTTAACGAAGTGGAATTAGTAGTGCTACTGACAGAAGAAACTATTATAACGTTTAATACTAATGGAGTTATTTAACGGCAATTCGTTCGCGAAAGTGGAAAATGTTCAATTTTTCTCGAATGCATTACGAGATATGGTTGATTTACCTTTTAACCAAAATGATACACAATAAATCGAAGAAATAAACACGCGAGAATTAAAAGGCCATGTTAAAGTTGCATCGTGTCAACAATTGGAAAAAATACTGGATAAATCGGAATTAGTCATAATTGGAATTGAACAAATACCTCACGGAAACAAAGTTCGTTACGTATTACAGTTCGATAACCTGGATTCATTGAATGTGTCAAATTTCTAGTTGGAGAAAGAAAAGTCAGATGTTAATAAAGATTTAAATTATAAAATAAAACAAAAATTTGTTTTCCTATTCGAACGTTCTTTATGGTAATAAATAATTCATTGCTGTCTAATCATCATTTTGAAACCCCGTAATTCAAAACGTCATAATCTACCCCGTTTGAATATATTTCTAAAATTTAGGGAAAAATGTGACGAGTCCGCGACGAGTTTCGTATATGACCGCGACGAGTTAATATGTTTAGGATATAACACCTGGAAAACATGGCACCTAGGGCAGAATCTCCTTTTCCATTCTAATTACGTGTCAATTTCACAGAGAAATATATTTGTTTGATTTTTTTTTTTTTAACCAATCGGAATCGCACATTTTCAAAGCATTTAACAAATTTATGATCTGAAAAAATGTTTATCCTTTTTATTTATTAAATAATTCGAACAGTTTAAAGGGCATAATTTTTAAAAATTCAGACGGGGACACACATATATATATATATATATACACTCGATAATAATAATCAGATCGAAAAATAAAAAACTAATTTTTTGTCTCATAAGACCAATAATATGCACTTTATCCGTTTTTTTTTAAATGGACAAACGTGAATGTCGTAAATTGCACTCAAAAAAAGGATGGGAAAATTTTAAATTGCATCCCATACATCATTTTAAAATACGCCTTTCTTTATGGCGAATTGCGCCCGACACATTTTAAAGTATATGCATTTGTACGGAGTAAATTGCGACTGGTGTAATATATTATTTTTATGGTAGCTGTTTAGCATTATCCCCGCGGAGAGGGCACCGCGGAAAAGTGGCTTGTGCTATTCACCGATTGTTCTGTTTGATAAATAATTATAAATAAAACATAATGAAAGAAAATTGTACACCAGTTTTTACAAAAAAAATCGGGTGAATCCATGATCGCGAAAATTACTATTAGTTTAAGCGGTGTGAATATTACTGTACACGTTACAGAAATCAAAATGTATTAATGTCAAGTGTTAACGTTCCCTACTTGAAACGACGCACAGACGATAAAAAATCCTCCGATTAATCGGACACGGCGTTATTCGTTTTTAGGAATCTTATTGTACAATTCAATATACTTAGATTCTAATTGTGTCCTAATCATAGGATCATTAAGACCTAATGGAATCAGGGCCGTAGCAATGTGGAAAAAATGGGAAGATTTCCGCATTGAAACATTGTTCCCTCTGGTATACCTAATGGTACAATAGTTTCCCTCTAGATCGTTATTTTTCGTTTAAATTTTTACCGCAATCAAAAAATCAGGTTAACAATCTCAATACTGAGAAATTGTTGAAAGATTTTAATTTGAATTTCATTAGGAAACTACAGTTGTATTAAATACCGATCGTATACAGTATTGGTTTTTCTAAAATATCAGAATCATAAAAAATCATTTTATTTTTTTTTTTTTTCAATTATATAGCGTTTTACGTAAAATGCCGATTGCCTCCTCTAACGATGTGGCTTTAACGTGGTCACTGAAGTTTCGAATTGGAAAAACGTGCAACGTCCATATACTTTTTTAACGAGTCCGAATCTCAAGGCTATTGACCAAATATTTCGCAGTTTTACCCCATCAGTTTTATCTAAAACTATCGTCATTTTGCATCAATTGCTTAAAAGAATTTTTTTTTTTTTGGACCAATAATAGTATTAGACGAACAGCCGGGTTAAGATTTTCCGTTTCTCTTCTGCCTCAACGAAAACCAACATTGGGTTATTTCATTTATTAGGTACTCTGTTTTAGGTTTACACTTAACGTAATATATCTTCATGGTAGCAGTATCATGTTTAGACCAACAGTGAAAAATACCTTAACAGAACATCGCGTTTATTAGTGTCATACTCTCATCATTGACATCACGTTATCGATATGATAGATTTTTAGATAAAAAAATCGAAGAACCAATCAGAGTATTCCATTTGCATCTATGACTCGTTTTATGTAATGAACGTTAATACGCTGCCGGTATTCACTGTACTCTATTTTCGACCTTTTCCACTTGGGCAAAATATCTACAACCTCCATTTTAAATAATTATACAATATTTTATGCATGTTTAGTGTCCATCATGCCAACAGACAACAACCATAATAACACATATAACAACAAAATTATAATATTATACATTAAGCCAATACTAATAATATTATTGTAATCACATATTTTTGTCAGGTAGACGTAATCTCATCATCCGTATTATTATATTGTTTGTGTGCAGGCGATCATCATCGGTGTGCGGAAAGGCGGCACACGGGCGCTGTTGGAAATGCTTTTCCTGCACAAATCCGTGCAAAAGGCCAACGGCGAGGTGCATTTTTTCGACAGGGACGACAACTACGAGCGGGGCTTGGACTGGTACAGGAGGCGAATGCCGTACTCGTTCCCCAACCAGATCACCATTGAGAAGAGCCCTAGTTATTTCGTGACCCCCGAGGTAAACTAAGATTAATACATGATGTTCTCAAAATCCTATACTGTATCATATAGATACTTTGACGCGCAATAATCCGGGAATATTGGTTCGAGTCCTAAATAATTAAAACAAAAATATTTTGATTATTCGGTCCTATTATTTCCGAACAAATGTGTTCACTTGATTATATTGCTGAGCACTTTTATACAGTCATTGTAATTATTATTAACGATTTTTAAAAACGATAATGATTTGTCTGAATTTGAGGGTAGTTATCGTTTAAATCATACCTACGGATTTTAATCCGCCAATTCGTTTGTTTAGTAACGACGATTTTTTTATTTTTTCTACAATTTGTTCGTTCGGTTGTACGCCTTTGCTTTGCATTGGTATGCATTTAAATGACTGTATGGGTATCAACAATCATGAATCAACGTGAATTCCTGAGCAAAACAACGAATAAACTCAGCTCAATATAGGCAACCAATACACTTACAAACATTCAAGAATTTTATCTCCAGAATCGTATAATACAGAAAATACACCGGACTCGGTTCGATTTTGGCCCAAGATCATCGGGTATTATTATCGGATATTATAGGTGGCGGTAATATAAGTATTAGATTTCATTTTCAAACGGGCCGAAATAATAGAATAGCATTCACGCGTATCGTGTGACACAGTCGTTGGAGACACGTTTACGGTACCTACTGCAAGATGAGAGAGCACGTGTTTTTTTTTCACATTTCCGTTTCGAATCGTTTGCAGCATTTGCCCGACGACGGGGATTCACACACGTTCTATTAGTTATTGAATCGCAAAGTGAAAATCATTCCGGGGACACTCGATCGACTCGCATTCTGTCAGGTTTCGTGTTCGCGTCGATTAATTACGTTCAACGGACAATGCGTGTGTTTTTATATACTGCAGATGCACGGCGACGGTGGCGTGTAAATAAATAAAAGAAAATCGGAAACGAAATTGAGAAAAACCACGCCACCAGAGATCGTGCGCGGATCAGGCGAGTGCGGGAATTATTATTATTATTATTGCTAATTTTTTTTTTCTACGCCTGCAAACGGGCATAAAGGGTTGCGTTTGCGCCGGAAAACGAGTGGTGTGAAGACTAAGTAATACAGGTATAGGATTACGGAGAGAACGGCGAAGAGAAGGTGAGATTTTCACCCCGCGTTCTACCCGGCCGTCGTTGTGACAGTTTTCGGACGTGGAAGGTTAGGTGAAGAAAAAAAATCGTTTCGCCACCGCCACGGGCACTCGATCACGCGTTTTTACCCTTTCCGCGGTTTTACATTATATTCACGTCGTCGTAGTCGATTAATTATTATGTATCGGATCATTCGTGTAGTTTCGGAGTATTTCTACAATATAAAAACCTTTATAGTAACACTTACATAATATAATATAGGAACGTCGCGTCGGCTAACGTGATAAAAAAGATTTAAGTACGCATGTGTGTGTGCACTCTTAATTAAGTTTCTCTCGGTAGGATATGGCGTGACAGAGTGCATAAAGAGCGCGACTCGACGACGGTGCAAGCGTCGCGCCGTTCTAATATATTATTACGAAATCGGTCGACTGTAAAAGCGGAGAAAAAAATATTTCTCTAACCCTCTAAATGAGAAAAAAAAAAAATAATAATAAAACCGAATTTCGTACGCTTTGAAACAATAACATTTTGTGTGATAGTAATACAAAAGATGTAAGTGTGAGGAAAATACATTTTATTTGACCAGATCTGTATGGTGAACACGTTAATCGATAATGAAGATAACAATCGAAAAAAAAAAAATAAAGTTTTGAGAACGGCCGCTGACGAGCCCCCGTCCGACGTGGAAATAATGTGTAGTAAGAGATGAGGAAATAACGCGATACAACGGAAAGAAAAATTTTTTGCGAAGTATAAAACTACGCACGTAGGAAATATATCACGCTTGAATAATAAAATACCTAACAATATTATTTACACGATAAAATATAAAAAATATCGTATATAATGTTATATCCGTAAGCTGATAAATGAGAAGAAGAAGATACTACGGTGAAGTATAATATTTGCTGTTTTAGTTTCATTTGAAAATCTGGTTGTATGAGAATATTTTAGATTTCCGAACAGCAACTCGTTCCACAAAGGCCGTGTTTTCAATATAAAAATGTTATAGCTTTTTTGGTCTCTGGGAAGAAGGGCTTACGTAGACATTTAATATAGTTTAAAATAAAAATGAATTAAACTTTAAAAATACGCTATATGGTAATACTTCCACAAAACGGTCACCGAAGGAACCGGAAAAAAAGACCGCCATTTAGAGGTGACCGTCCTTAAGATGTGTCAAATAAAGACATTACACTTGACGGGACCAAAAAAAAAATGACTGTCATATAGTGGTAACCGTCTCTAAAAGGTGACCATTGGCGGACGTTTTAGTGTAATATATTATAAAATATAATACACTGCATACACTCGTTATGAACACACATACACTAGAACAGTTTAGTGAAAAAGTAAAGGGAAACAAATTACAAGAGCCAAAATTATAAAAACAAAATCCCAACATTTTACTTGAACCCTTTTTCACTTGGGCCGAAGATATCTAAATTGAAATAAAAGCTGGCGAAAGGGCGAGTGATTTAAAAGTGTAATAATATAAAATGTAACCACTGATCATTTATTAACATTTTAAACCTAATACTAACCTAACCATAAAATCAATGGTTTTGATTATTCCCTTTGAGAATATTTACAGGTATTCAGAATATGATTTTAGATTTTTTTTTTTTTTTGTAGTCGAAATGTTTGAACTGTAATACAAGAGAATAAACAAAAAAATATTTAATTATTTATACACATATTTGTTTTAGGAGAAATCGATTTTTTTTTCCATTTTTTAAATCCTAATAAATTGATAAATAAATATTACAAACACACTTATTAATATCAAATAGTTTCTTCTGTAATTTTTTTTGAAAAATGAATTAAAATGAATTTTATTTCAATAAATATCTGTTTGAAATAAATATTTTATTTGTGTTTGTTATTTTTTCCAATATTGGTTTAACGGTACTACACGTGTTTAAGTCTATTTTTTTTATTTTTTTTTTTTTTTGTTATTCTCAATAAAAAATCGAGTGTACGAAGTTATTGAAAAAACAAAACGAATTTTAATTTCGTAAAAGATATTTCTTGAATTTCTCTTAGATTTTAAGCAAAACGAGAAGTGTATTGGTTTTATAATATTTATTTTATTCTGTGAACAATTTTTCTACCAAAAACTTTGCTCCGGTTTTCAAGTATAGTCCTTTTTCTGGAAGAGAATTTACCTGGGTTGATACATAAAGAAGATTTTTTTTTTTTTTTGGATTCTCCAAGAATTTTCCACATTATAGGGAAAATCGAAAAAATCGTAAGAAAAACTTTACGAAATGTGTTATTTTCAAATTGTAAATATTATGACCTTTCAAGGCATGTATAATCGAAATCCACTCAGAATCGTTTTGAATAAGAAATGATTAATCATAGCTTACAAATTCATCAATACTTAACACTTTTTTATATATATATATAAAAGGTTGCATTACGTTCAGCCTTATTAATTAATTATAGATTTTAAAACATACAATGAAAATCGTGTTAATTTTTTGAGTATTTCTGACGGGCCGAATAATTTTATTCGCGAAAAACCAAATAAAAACTAAAACAAATGGTATTCTTAACGTACTATGTAACGGGGGTGTTTTATTTTATTTCTATGACAGATATTAATTAAAAAAAAAATCTACAAATAACACATTTGTCGGTGTATTTTCCGTTCTCTTACAATTGATGTTTCAACCCCCCTCCCTCATAAATATATAAGCACGCACTTTTTTGAGGTCGTTTTTTAAGCCGAATTTTAATCGGAAATATAAATACGTTTGATTACTACGTGTCATTGGTTTTAAATATTCTCTCCGAAGGCCTATTATATTATGTACCTATTGAGAGTGTGCTGAATGTGTGCCTATATTTTGTTATTGAATTTTTAAAACGATAACTATATAATGCGTAAAATTATAGTATTGAATGTTGAAACGACAAGTCAAACATTGTTGAAATATCGAGAAAAAAAAAAACTTGTCACGCTTTGTGTCAATCCTGTGCAAGTATGTGTCGATATAATATGTACTAGATATATATATATACATATACACACACATCGGTTCGCAACTTAAAAGTGATTGTAAAAACGAGGGGCGTATGAAAAACTCGTACATGAAATTGCTTACCAAACTATTATTACTTTGTGTAAAGAAATAATAGTAACGAAACGACGTGATTGTTCCGATCGAGTTCGTAACGTAACGGCCAATGGTTTTGACAGTCGCTTGAAGTGTTTGTTCCGATGGGCATTGTCCAGTTATAATAGGCGTCCCGACCATTATTATTCGGTGCCTACCGAAAATTGAAATCCACCGTTCTTTGAGAAAATGGCAAACTTTGCGTGAAAGCGTAGAGTTATGGTCGTTTGTCCGCAATCGGAACATAATAGTTGGTTCGCCGTATACCGGGCGCAGATAACCGTGAGATTGTGTGGCTCGTAGCAGTACACGGGAATGTGTGAACAAGAAACTTTCCGGAATCAGGAAATACAAAGTGAAACACGAATTTCAGTTACCCGTACTTGTACGAAAGTTTTCCATATCGTGTAATTTTAACAATAAACAATTTCAATGGCATCGACGATTATCAATATAAACGTGATCGGAATCGAGTGTAGCGAAAAATATTTTTTTGGTATATAACTGTGGCGGCGATTGGAATTTCGGGTGGTCCGGATAGATTTCATTCTCCGTGTCTGAATAAAATTCGATTCTCACTCCGACCATGGATGTGGAAAAATCGTCCGATGTTTTCTAGGATCATGTCGTAAGATGCCAACCACTTTTTTCGTGGTGTAGACAGTGAAAACTGTCCAACCCCGTAAAAATATGCCAAACACTTCGATCGTGTACCGGCAGATCACGTTGTCGGTAAACCAAATTGTTGCGCCGCTGCAGTGTCTGTAAGTAAAGTCCACGATGATAATTATAGGCGTGTTCTGGAGTGCCGAGTTTACGCGAAAACGGACATGAAACGAGGAAAACTATATAAATTTGTAAACTGATATGTTAATCGCGTGATAAGATAATATTTTAACACGGATTAATTGATATAACGAAAAATCATTCCAACAAACAATATGGAATTTTTTATACTGACTACAGCGGTAGGCCAGACAACTGAAATATCCGTATTGTTAAAATGAAAATTGTTTAACTCCGAAATGTATTTTGTTAGATAGAATTCATTCAATTTGTCGTATTTTCTGCGTTAAACGTCATTTGCCTGCCCCTAGACGAAAATTGGGAATTCTACGTTTCTTTTTCACTCGACTCGCGCGGGTGGCACACAATTTACAACTCTTAACCGTGTATTGCAATATCATTGTAAATTATGACTGTTTCATTTCAACGAATCAACCAAGATAATTCGATTACACGATGTGTTTATTGTACCGTTATTATTATTATTATTCTTTTTATTATTCAATATTTCAGTATTTGAATATTTTTCGGACGAATGAACAAATTATACCGTATTATTATAAAACCCTTACAATAAGGGCAAAGCGTTTTTACGAATATTGCAAATAGTCACTGTGCAGCGGTTGCGGTAAAAAGTTTTTACGAAATTGACTTAAGCCCTTTTCCTATATATTATACGAGGATAAAAGATTTATTTACTCAGATGGAATTTTAATAACATAAAAGCAACACGGGGAAAAAAGGTTTATGTAGCATTATAAGGGTTTTGTATAAAACATTTTTTTTTTTTTTTTTTTTTTTTAAATGGAATTTTATTTTAATTAGGTACCTAGGTATTAAAAACGTGGGAAATATAAAACAGACATTTTGTATAATACTACTTGAAAAATATTTATCTACAAACGAACAATTACTAAGATACACCTACGGTTTTTTACGATCAACAAGTTTAAACATTTTTAAAATTAATTACAGATACACATTATTATAATACGAGTAGATACGCCGGTTGTTATTTTTTTTATGTTAATTTTTCGTTTTACCGACATTTATTTCATTTGGTTTCATAACAAAAAAAAAAAAGTACACATACAATTATTAATATTCATTATTTAAATTTGTTATTTAGACGGTAGGTACATTATTCGCTGAAAAATATTATTGTAGATATGTATACGAACCCGTGGGTTCAGTTTTCGAGTGTGTCTGCAACAGTAAATATTATATGGAGTGAAAACTTTTAATTTGATGTCGCGCACCGTCTGCAGTGTTTTTACCGCAATAGAAAAATATGACGGGCTGAATTAAAAACAGATTATTGTTCAGCCCCCGCCTATACCGAAGAGAACGAAAAACGATTTCAATAAAACAATTGCTCGGAAGACATTAGTAATTTATTTATTTACGTTTAGTGTTCGTTTCTAGAAGAAGTGGTTTATGAAGCGCACCATCACGGTCGGGGATCGTTTAAAAATCGGCTGTTCGGTACCCGCATTAGGTATATTAAATTCGATATGACTTACAAACGAAAATGGGTCGACTTTTTCTACTCGAGAGGGATAATAATTATTTTACGAAAGATGTTTGGCTCGGTTAATGACGATACAGCAACCAAGGGAGAGGGGGCGATTGTGATGAATAAAAACGGTCGACCATAGAAACGATAATGTCGACGGTATTTTGTCAAATTTCACTTTTATTCGGGAAGCAAAATGAAAAAAAAAAAAAAAAAGAAAAACAGATTTTGAACGATTTTATTTATCGCGGAAAACAATAAAATCACTCCTTGTCGTCAACCTTGCACACGAAGCATATTCATGCATTGAATGTGGCACGCGCCCGGATTTTAAGAAATCATTGTGAGTTATATTTTAAAAGAGCAACTGAATGGTCGACATCAGCAACTCCATTTTCTGGATTTTATTACGTCCAATTATCGGTTTATGCTACGAATTTTTTTTGTTTTTTTTTTTTTTTTTTTTTTTTTTTTTTTATAATAAAAACGAATTTTTCGATTTTTATAACGGTATACACCCTTTTAGCAAGACGCCATCGATACGTACGGAGAAACGATACTATTTCGGACACAAGGAAACGAATGGTCGGGCGAATAGCTCACGGAGAAACTGGGCAAATAATGGGAATTTCACGAGAAGGGAAGTTCTATATTTATATGAAAAGGACGTGCGTGCCGGATCGGATCGGATGAATTTAGCGACCTACGCTTAATTGGAGTGAGACGCGGGACGACCCGGCGTTATATAAACGGACGCCGAACGAATCCGAAACGGAAAGGGAGGAAAAAAAATAAACAACCAGCCGATACACAAGCGCGCGCGGTTTCCGATTACATTATATTCGTTTCGTTATGCGAACCGTCGTTTTCAGGGATTTTTTTTTTTTTAATGGATTCGATAAATAAATTGTTCGAAAACAAAACCCTACGCGAGTAATTTCGAACTAATCAGAAAGTCTCGGCGGTTCGACGTACGGCGTACGACCCGGTTCTGTGTTCGTGACGCGTACCCATATACACGTAGATAAGCGCTATTATGTTGCACTAAAAGACAGGAATAATTTTATCGAACGGCGTGGAGGAAAAAAAAACTATTCGTAAGTGACCTTTGCCGAATCATCATCGTGCGCTCGTGGAACGGTCGAAATTACAAAAATGGCAAACGACTCGTGTGAGTGTATGTGTACGCGGGAGCGCGCGCGTGCGTGTGTGTGTGTATGTGTGTTTGTGTGTGTGTGTCTTTGGGTGTGCGCGTGATGATACCCGCGCGCGCTGCCGTTAAGAGGACGCCACACCCGCGTGTACTTCCTCCGTCTTACAAACGCACGACATAGCGAACTTTCGTCCGCGAAACGACAAATTCAGGACGTTATTGTTTTCGCAATTTCGAATGTTTAATCGACACACGAGTGTGTATTAGATATCGCGATCTGAGTGTTTGTAACTCGTTTAAAAACGCCGCAGACGGACTTCTTTACCGTTAAGTCTGCCAACGGTTCACTCTGATATCAAAACTAACGGCGTAAAATTTGCCCTGCCAAACGAACATTTGCCATAGCGCGCGGTTGTAAAACGGCCACGGCAAACGCGGACGAGACGTCCTTTTAACCAAACCAATTTATTTATTACGGTCGAAATTCGTATTGAGAAACCGACCGTGGAGCATGCGTCTATCGTGCACCAGCGATGTCCATCGCGAGTCGATATTCAAGTCCAGGGGAAAATGCCTCGAGTAAATTTTTCATTACGGTTCAATACGAATACAAATTACATTTTTGGAATCGATAAACGGCACAACGGCTAAATTGCCAAGTTACCTAATAAAGTTATGAAGTTTTTTAATGATCGTATTATGCACGTACTTATACGCTTTTATCAAGCAAAAAGTGCATGATACAGCAACTTGAGATATTCAAATTTTCAGTATAACACGTGTTGGAATGCACATACACTTATGAAATTTAAACCGAAAAATAAAGACGAACAAATTACAATATATTAACGCGGTAAATCGTTAAATAAGCCTGAAAATTGTTGACTTTCTTTCCCGGGATCAAAGGTGCAGTGTTTATAATGTATTATGCTTATTACTTGAACCGCGATTCGAGGAAGAAAAATGATAAAAAGGTCGTCCTAAAATCGTATAACCGTCGCGACGAGGGGGAAAACCTCGTAAAAACACCGTCTGTAGTTATTCGCGTTTCTCCGTGGTAAATTTATAATACGGTCTAGTCGATCGGGCGCGAAATCACTTGAAACGAGACACGTGGTAAAGGTTTCCGCGTGTGCGTGAGCGGGGCAAGTATAAATTCAGAGGAAAAAAAGGTCTGTAGAAGGCAGGAGGGAAAAGCATCGCACACCGGAACACTTTATATGTTCGCGACGGCGACGACACCACTACACTCAAAACCAATATCGCAATCTCTTGACCCTATTTTTATTATTATTATTATTTTTAAAACTTGTAGCAGTTGAAGCATAGAACAGCGGCGTAGTTTACGCCGGACTAAAGAGCTGGGAAGAGAATATATTCTTTTAAATTTGAACGCGTTATTAAATAACAATATATTAACCGATTTTAGCTCCGGGCTGGAAAATATGTTTCTCGGAGAATTTCAGGTTAAATTGTCTTCTGTTGTTTTTTTTTTCTTTTTTTTGGATCAACATCATTGTCATCGTTTAATGTTTGTTTTGATAATGTTTTCAATTTTTAAACTTCACTCCGTATACCTTAAATGAGTGTACACTTTAGATGTTCAAACAGCAAACCCTTTTAAACACTTCACATTCAAATAGGGAAATAATTCTAAATTAATGTTAAACACGCATTAAACAAATATCCGATTTTACCGTTTGTGTGTTACAATGTAGACCTATGGAGTGCGGAAAGAAAATGAACTTGTTAGCCGTTTTTTTTTTTATTTTTTTTTTTTCCTAATAAATGTATTTGAAATAAAAACCCTTAGCGTTCCTTAATCCTTCGGCCTAAATTTGAAACTGTTTACATCCATAATTTGTAAACCACATTTGAGTCATATGAAACGAATTCTCTATATGAACGTGTATTTAAAAAGGGGGGGGGGAATTCTTATTGTAAAATCCAAAGTGTATACTTATCGTTTAGGGTATAACTGGTACGAGAAATAGTGGTAAATATACGAAAATATCGTTGTTTGTTCCAATATCCGACGAATTTATAGCGATTGAAATGAAAAAAAAAAAACCAAATTCAATTTAAAAATTCTCCGAGAAAATCATCGCCGTATCGCTGGATCACGATGACAAACCATTCAGTAGGTTTGCATTAAAGTTGCCTGTTTGAAATCGGTGGTCGTGAAATACCAAATGGTATCAATAACAAGCATAGACAGTAGGTACAGTAGGTATTCGCTTTATACGATACAGTACGAGTACATTAATTTTTGCTTTTTATATTTTCTTAACGCACTTAACTATAATATATATAAAAAGGATTTACGATCAATTTATTTCGGAGTATAAAAAGAAAAAAAAAAATTACGTACACACGATGATGATAATAATATAATTGAAGTATCGTGTTTTTTCCACCGTGTCTATATTGTCGTTTATTATAATAAAGTTACCCATTGACCTAAATTTTAATAAAAACAAAGTACGCAGTGCGTTTTCGTATTTTTTTTATTTTCTTTAATGTCCGTAAAACTTTTTACGAAACCTAACTATTGGTTATACGCAATTTATCACTTCGTAAAATGATTACGAGAATCTCTGCACAGTACACGTGACAACGTTAAACTATAATAACGACCGAAATTATATGTATTTAATTGCGACATTTTAACGTGGGCAATACATTTGTTCAGTTCGCGTCCGTTTATTTCCGGTGTTCAGATACTATAGACAGAAAAATAATTTGATCGCCAATTATTTTTAAGATTAATACACGTATAACACACGAACAAACAGTTTTAATAAGGGATAAAAAAAAAGAAAGTTTGTTCATTTAAAACTTTTTTTTTTTATTGTAAAACAAACGTGTAAAATGTTTAAAAATGTTTTTATTTTTATTTTCGAAATTGCTTTCTTTTAAATATGATTTACTAGTTGATTATAAATAATATTTCATCATAATTGTTTAAGATCAAATAAACAATTCAAAAAATATGTGAATTACTTATCTAAAAAGGACTGCTTCTTTTTATTCTTATTTTTTAAACGAATAGGAACTATATTATATTATATTAATTTGAACGTTTCAAACGTAGAGGAAATTTTTAAGGTATTTGAAATTAACACCACTCCTACCCCGTGTTTTTTGTAAAATACATTTGTTTTTTCTATTTATTGTTTTTTGTATTACAAAAACAGATTCTTATAGATCTTGACGCGCTAAATTCAAATCTGAAATCCGATTGTCCGCTTTACATCTACTCTCTAAACAACTCGAGTGTAAACCGTTTACGTTATATACGGAATAGGTATACATATATCCAAGTTATAGGACAATAACAGAAAAATGAACTCAGTGAAATTACCATTTTACTATGTTGCTAAATATTCAAATTTATAAACAATCATAGGGAATCATATTACGAGAATTTATTCTCGTTTGTTGCTTATTTTTTTCGCAAATAAAGTCGATAGTGTATCCACTATATGATGTATCCAATATATTATGCAATTGATTGACTTTGAATACGTATATAGATTATGTTAACGTAATGGGCAATATGTTTAAATAACGGTCAAAAATAAATTCTCTAATTTTTATTTGTTTGTGTTTGTTGTAGAAATTTGAATATTGAGCAATGCGGTAAAATGGTCGTTGCCTATGTGAATTTATCTGTTATTCTGTATAGAACATACGTGCTTTTGCATGAGTACCAAAGTTGTTTAACATTTGAACGCAATGGCGACAAACGAATTTTAAATTTAAATTTAACGAGTTGAAGGTATTCCGGTATTCTAATACAAACGACGAAAACAAAATATTATTCGTGGCATATCATATTCTGTAAGAAACGCTTAGATTTTGAAATCAAGTCTATGCAACAGTATACGTTTACATTTCAATGGGCAATAAACAATAACAAATTGCCATGGTCTTTTCCCTGTATCGCAAAAAGAAAAAAAAAAGAAATAGAAGAAACGTTTTTGGTATTTTAGATTGATAAATATTAATTTTTAAACTCCATACATTTACGTACATTTACCGAAATTATTTATTTATTTCAGTACACAACTGGCCCAGAATTGCCTATACGAAACGCCCGTTTACGAAATCTGAGATACGGCATAACGATATTGTATTATTATAACCGTCGGCGAATTTCATGTCAACCGCCCAGAAGCGGCGGCACGTTTATTTTTTTGGTCCACTGATTTGTATTGTTTGTTGTTGGTAAAAATGATTTCGGGCGGCTGGAACACACTGCGCGAAAGGAGGAGACGAGACCCTTAAATACGGTCCCGAAAAGAATGGTTACAATGAGATTTACTCAAGGTTTTCCTATCCCCCCTCCCTTTCAATTTAAATGCTTAGGCGTGTTTTTCAAAAAAGCGCGCAAAAGAAAAGACGAACGCGTTTTAAGCGCAGTCGAAGGAATAGCGACTGGATCGTCTTGGGGCCGGTCCGCTTAACCCCCCCCCCCCTCTCCAATCAGTTTTACGATATTTGATAATAGAAAAACACATTTTATATACATAACGGCTACGTGAAATAATAGTAAGGATATTAGTATTTATTTGTGTTATTGTTATGAAGTTATTGCGAGACTTTAGAAAGAATACGAAAGCGAACGCGGTTTAATAATATTTGCGAGGTTTTATATTAATCCTCCGTAAATATTTACTAGATATATGTAATAACATTATTATAATATATTGTCGAGCTGTCAGGAAATAAATAAAAATGGCGTTTTTACGGTTTAGCGTATTAAATATTATTTTCTGCGCCACTGCCAGACGCCGCGGTCGTGTTACGTTTTGGGTGTGCGCGACACGCCTGAGTACCAACAAATAATATCATTAAAAAACAAAAAAAGAGCTGATACTGAGGACGGGAGCGGCCACTGTTGTATGTGAGAAGTTGGAAAGGCAGGATACATAAATTTATTTCATTTATAACAGTAAGCAACGATAAACCATTGCTTGACGAAAGACGATTCCGAGCTCAGTTCGGTGATACATAATTTGAAGTGCCGTAATTTTTTAATGTGATTTTCGTTTAAATTTGATTTCAAAACGCTTATTAAAAAAAAAAGTATGATTTTGGAAATTTGACCACGTCTAGGTTTGTCCAATATATGTGTTATTACTAAGTTTCAAGACCGAATTATAAATAAAATTCCTCAAAGCCTTAAAAGTGGCTTAAAAGTTTTGGCGTTCGTACCGTAAGAAAATAAATCACAAAAGGCAATAAAAAAAGGTAATTTGTGATTGTTGGGCCAAATCATTTTTTCTGGTAGCAAACGTCGTCCGATATGTGTACCTCCCCGACTTTCTACCTACAACATTGGCATGTCCATCAGCAGGGTAAAATGTTTTTTTTTTAATATTTTACATGTTCCATTATGAATATTAGCCGACGCTCAAATAAAAATTAGGTTACAAATCGTCACACTATTCTTATCTAAAATGATAACCAACTGGAAATACTGCCCTAGTGCGCTGTGTTTTTTGTAACGAATTTCCGTATTTAAACGTTCTACAGTATTAAAACCCGTATATAGTGTAGTTGTAAACGGCCGAATACCGATTGCCGATCACGGCAATAAGTCCGTCGTTTTCATATCGTTGGACAACATTGTCTGAAATGTCGCGATTCTATAGTTCTCAAATCGATTTTTTAGATTTTGTACTATAAACAGGCCCTAAATGTTATGTGTATTAAACTCTGCTGTGGTTTGTCTATTGAGGACAAACACTATAAAAGTTGGTTAGGTCTAGACCTTTACAAATGATCATATTAATAAAATCTAAACAGTATGTTTTCTGTTTCAAAAAATGCACTGGCATTTTTATCTTTCTCTCACGCTTAATGAGTATTGATGGACTTAACTTGCACGCTATCTTTTTCTTAAAGTTTTCACCCTGGGACCAAACGCTCTCTCACACTCTCTTTCTCTTTGCGCTCTAACTTCATTTCTTTATTGGACATCATTGGTTTGTTTTAGGTTTTAGGTATCATTTAATAATTCAGCTGGATACTAAAATGAGTTGATAGGGAGTACCAAGATAATTATGTTTAGAGTAAAATTCTATTTTCTAACCAATTCGGTACGCACGTGCGTAGTGCAACGTGTTTTTGCACGAGACTACCCCGATTGTTTTCTACAGATTCGGGTAGAGTTACATGTTTTATAAGATATTCGTATAAACAGTTTTTTCCTAATTACAAAGTGTTTAGAACCGCGTTATTTTAAGATGATTGTAAACTAATAGTATACACGAATGCACGATTATAAAACGTTAATTGTTAAAATAGTTTTTCATTTTTAAAGAACGAAATGAAATATGAAATTTGAATAAAACAGATCCGTCGATTTCTAAAGCGTGAAAATGAAGTCGCCCGGTACAATGCACAGAGCGGCGAAAACTCACGACCAATTTGTACCGATCGATTAATTATTATTTAAATTTGAACGGTAGTTCGAATTTCGTTATCGATACCTTTCAACTACACGAATATATTATAATCGATTAAATTCTACGAACGCGAACCTACCTATCGTCTCGTTAAAGCCTTGCGGTATTATTATATTTTCCTTTTGTAGTCGAAAATAATAAAAACGTTCCGTTTTTTTTTTTTTTTTTTGATTATATACGATATAATATTATGTATATACATATTCGTAGTAGTTTTACTTTTACTTTGAACGACGAAACGCCGAGCTCGCGTAGTAACTTAATCGAAAACAATGTTTTTGATAATTTTAAAACTAAACGCGCCGTGGAAAACTACAATCGAGATAGGAACACTGCAGCACAGAAATTATAATAGTATTATAATCTTAAGGGTTCTTTTTGTGTCCGTTTATAATATCGGAGCTGTTTTCGCTATAGATAAATTACCTAGAGCAAACGACGCAGAAACTTTCGTCTGCGCGTATATTAGGTATATATACCTACCGATTATAATAATCGTTTGATCTTTTAAAAAGTACCCGATTTTCCTCTTAAACGCCCAGACGTTATACTTTTATACGTTTCGTTTTGTTTTATGGTACAGTATTATTATTTAGGTAGGTATACGCACGCAAAATATTATAGGAACTCCGTCTGAAATACTGTTGCTGTCACGACCGGAAAAATAAATAAACATGTATACACACGGATAATAAGAAACTTGTTTATTATTATACCCGGTTATAAAATATTATATTATAACCTTTTATCCAAAAAAAAAAAAAAACAAAAACGTTCTATATCTCTTTCGCGTTACCCGGATAAAAGTTCTCCGACCGGCCGAAATGTTATTGAGTTCAGTAATAATTTTCTGCGGGAGTTAATAAAGGACGAATACATGATCGAGTTATTCAAAGATGTATTTTTGCACGATTTTCGGTATTTAGTATTATAGTAAAACCTTAAAAAAGAAAAAAAAAACTGTCTGTATAATATCTACGGTGTTTTTTTTTTTTTTATATATTTCTCTAGAAAACATTTCTTTGAAACTAAATTTCAAAGTGACGGAAAAGAAATCTCGATTCCTTTGAAGTGCCGTCAATACGTTCAAATATATATTATATACGAGACACTGTGTATTATTGGCGAGCACTAGACTCACTGAAATGTGATAAAACGGAAATATTACAACGTCATTATTCTCGTATGATACGACAAAAAAACTACTCAATAGAGACCAAGAATGAAAAAATGTTTCGGAAAATTATATTACGAAATTTCAATGATCAGAAATCGATTCTTTAAATGCAGTGCCCAGTCTCCATCGCTGCACGTTTTTTTTTAAGAGTTCCCTACAATCATCGCTACTTGTTTTCTTTTTTTTTTTTTTGAGCGTAGGGCGTTCCAAATGTATTTTTTGTAAAATAAGTGAAATAATTTTTCCCATTTAAAAATTGGAATTTTTTTGATGACCTGATATTTCGTTTTCCGATAAGAGATATAAAGAAACTACACTTAAACATTATGTGACGGTGTGTTGATTGCATACAATTTATTTTTCTATAAAGTCAATTAGAAATAATATGACCACAAATCATAATTAATATTTCATTTAGTTTATTAATAAGAGCAAAATTATTGTTTTCTTAAAAAAAAAAAAAAAAATGTAATAATATCGTGTTGCACGCTACTTATAAAAATAAAGCGACAGGAGTCCGTAACCCGTTTCGATCAGAATATCGACAAGAAATTGGTTTTGGCCGACTGGGTACGATTCGTTGGCAATCAGCATCGGCAATATGATAAAACGACACAACCGTATAATACGTTCTCGATAAAAAAAAAAAAAAAAAGAATAGACCAGGTACCTAATGCATACAATTTTTATTATTTCCGGAAACAATTTCACGATTCGCGCGTCGTGTTATTCTTCGGGGAAATTCGTCAAGGAGAACCAAACCATTTAACATGCAAATCGCGTAATCTTTTGGGATTTTCTCCGGAGATTATGCGCGACCTGCAGAATGGGTGTGTTTGTGTGTTGTTTTTTTTTTTATCCCATACCGTTTAATATTATCACGTTATATAGATAAACGGTAAAGGCGATAATTTTCGCAGGGTCCGTCCGAAAAATATAACGTCGGATCATCCAGTTCGTTTTGGAAAACGTCAAAACGGCCGTCAGCGAAATTATTGCAAACGGACTGGCCCCGTTTCGCTACACTAACGAAGATTAAACGTGGACGAAACGGAGACTATTGATTTTTCGTCGTTTCAAAAAATATGCCAAGGTACCAGTGTATAAAAAGACGACGGGCACGACTCCTGCCAAACTAAACTGTCCATTATTGTATACGAATTACGGTGGCCGTAGTGTACACCATAATATTATAATATCCAGAGGAAGGGCTACATGACGAGTTCAATGACAGACATTTTCTGAAAAATAAAATCACATTTACTCGATAATGTCCATGTACATTAAACGAGTAGTCCGTATCGCGTATCACAAGTGTTCGTTTTGTTAAGATGAAATTAACAAAAATGTACTCGTGTTAGAAAACAACGTTTCGTGTGGTCAAAATTTATTGGGAATATGTACTTATAGTTGAGAAACTAAGTTTTCACAGTGAACCAAAGAGAACGTGCGCAGAGCGCGGTTGGCGTTATAATTTCTCGTTATCACTTTGACGAAATCAGTTTTCAAAGATTGAAAAACAATAAATTATCGGAATTTTATCCAATAATAACTGTCCGATGTGTCGCAAAAATAAGACCAACGATGCACGGTACAAGTTCTCGTTTTTCTATTGTGTACATTTCGTTTCTTAATTAAGTGTATAGCCCGAGTAGTTCTTTATTACCGCGCGAAAAGATCTTATGCGATAAAACACGTCAGGTACACCGCGAATAATATTACGCTATACAAATAATTTCGGGTCTCAAGCATCGCGAAGTCACTTGAAAAAAATCAAACGTTTTAAAACCGTACAATAAGCGATGGCCGTGTTAAGAGGGAGACCGAGAGCTCCCGTCCTACCGGTGTCTTGGGTAAACCCTCGTGTTCGACACAACAGTCGTCATTGATCTGCATATTTTGGAAACTGACGAACGCTAATTAATTGTAACTATGTGTTTCAAATGTTGTAACATCCGTTACAAATCCGTTATTATTTACACGTCGAGATTCAATAGAAACATTACAAATAAAACGCGGGTAGAAAAATGCGCATCTTTCGAGGTTTCGATGCGAAAACGGCGATTTTACTAACTACAAAAAAGTCTTTCGAGAAAATTATGATCTCGTGAAACTTTGAAAATGCCGATTAATTTTTCAAATATTATTACGTGAAAATATCGAAGCATTTTACTGGCAAAAAAAATTATATTTAAATAGCAAGGTTTCGGAAATTTATGAAAAGTCGGTGTTAATATAATATTAAGTATTTAAGGTTTTTCGTTTTAACCGAAAAAGGGTTTTCACGGGGAAAAGACATCGTATTAAAACTACTTCGCTATACACTCAGAATCTAAAGTACGTATGAAATTTCAACTTGACTATCAATCGGAAAATTATATTTGTTATATTTGTTCATCCCTCGAAAAAATGTAGAATAAGTCCCGGAGGTGTAAGCAATTTTCGGTGGGTCGGGCGATAGCGTAAAACTGGAAAAGTGGCCTGTGAAACATCACATAATCCGATGACCTATTTTTTTTTTTTTATATTTCGAGTGCGATTCCGCACATCTGTTTTTTTTTTTTCATATCTGTGACCAATTTCCGGTTTGTGAAAATCATCCGAAAATTTAACGCCGTATCATAATAAAAGACGCGGATTTCCTAGCCCGCGGGTAATACGCTCGTTATTCGAAATATCATAATATCCTAACCGCGCTTACCGACGAATTTTCTAGAATATCATTCCGCGAAACAATTTCCGGCTTTCCGGTTCACTATTGTGGTTCCGTCGTCGAACCGTAATTCATTCGTTCCGCCGTCGATTCGTCCGAGCACTAATAAGTACTGCACGAGTACCTCGCATTTTTAACAATAACAATTTTACACATCAAGTCACGTCTTTAAAATTTATCTCGTTAATTTATTATTATTATTCACCGCAATTTTCGACGCGCAATTTCTCCGCTCGGACCGCAAAACGAAGGGCCGCGCACGTGGCCTCGTTCACCCCGACATTCCTCCGAGTCACAGCCCCGTACGCGAGAATATAGAACGGAATATTAAATAAACTGCTGGTCCAGATAACTTGCGCAAGTGATTTAAACTTTAAACATAGCCATCAATAATTCATTTTCATTAAATTTTTTTATTTTTTTTTTTGCCGCACTCTTTACTCGTGTGCAGAATAGGAACTGTATTCGTTCAAACGCGGGGATTAGAATTCACGCGGATCGTCTGAAATATTTCCCTCTAGCCCCACCACATTGAAATACACAATAAATAATTCTCGCTATAACATCCGCTATTCCAAAGTTTTTAATCCTTTTTTCGAGCCTAAAAAATTAATTTATTTATTCCATTGTAGATATACAAAAAAAAAAATAATAATAATACCTTTTAAACTGCGTTTTTATAACGAAATTTACAATAAAAGTTTTTTAAAGAGATAAATTTTCTCGAATAACCAGTTTTTCTAAATTTTTTTTTAAATCAACTTTTATGTGAATTGAAAATCGTTGTAGCAAAATAGCAATAGTCAATAAATCGTTATTATTCGTAACCTGTTAACCGGACCGTCGTTGTAATGACACGGACCGTCTGAGAAATTCCCATTTCCGCATCGGTCATTTTGCCTTTGCTCTTAAAAAAGCCACCGTTTGAATTAAATTCTCGATTACATTCTCGAACACTTCATGAAATCATTGGTAAAACGTTTCATAACTTCGGATTTCCTTAGAGTGTATTGCGGCCGTAGAATTTATAACTTGATCGAAATCGAATTTGATTAGATATTTTATCGATCGTAAATTCAACACCGATGTATGCATATAAATAATGGCACGCATTTTATTACCAGAACGAGTCCACTGGCCATAAGGAAACAGAAAAACAAACCTATCGGAGAGTTAACAAAAAGTCGTATTCGTCCCGAAGAGACCGGAATAAATCGCGTAGGTTTTTACACTTTTTTTTTTTTTTTTATGGCCAATAAAAGGCCGCTCGTATTAAATTCAGATTTTCGAAGTATATCGGGAAGAGTCTTACGAATAGACCGGTAATCGATAATTAAATACCGGCCGTCGCCCATTGGCAACAAGCGGACTCTGATTTTCTAATATTGAGGCTGCGAATTGAAAATTAAGTAGTCTGATACGGTAACTTCAAATACCTCAAAGGGTTTATTTTCAATTTTTCACGGACGAAAGGGTTTAACGAATTATACGAAAACCGGACGGGGCGTAATTCGCACCGTGGGTAGGTCACTGTGATTGTGCGTGAGTTCTCGACTAGAGGTAGTTAATGTAGATACCGTGTACGGCGATAAATTATCGCAAACGAAAAGCGATAATGAGCCGAGTGTTATTAAGGTTTTCGTTCGCGTTTGGCCGGGTTATCCGGACGTACAACGAAAAAAAAAAAATAAAAAATAAAATAAAAACCGTAAAACCGGGGAGCGAAGTAATCAATGACATTTCGGTACGTTTTGACGAATAAAATACCGGAAACACCGGAAACGTCCGCATCTCGCGCCGTAGCTACCGCGTGGAAAAATCGGAGCGCATTACGACGTACCGGACTACCGTCGGACGAACGTACGCGTAAAGAACGGAACGTTTGACGACGCCGAGACCGTTGGAACGTCCGGAAAACCAAATAGAAACCGGGACGCGTGAACGCGAACCGCGTGTACCCGCGTCGATTTTTCCTGGTTCGCGGCCGTTGAGCGAATTACTCGAACGGCACGGACGAACCGTCGGCGAATCGGATTTCGACGAGCCGCCGTAATTCACCGTACGCGCCGGGCGTGTTTTACAATTCGACGCACGCCAAAAAGGTTCGATTACGGCGGATTTGCCGTACCGATTACACGCCGGGCCCGATTTCCCGTTACGCTTGTGCGACTTGATTCCGGGGCTTGTCGTGTAATAATGACGCGCGGTAATGCCTATCTAATGCACCGTACGGTCCGTTTGCCGTTTTCCCGGACGTCGCGCGGCGTCCGTCGGTCGGAGACGGTGACGCGGCGAGCGCGATAGCCGGACGTCAATAACCGCGCGTCCGGTAATTTCTAAACGCAGTTCGCGAAAACAACAGTGTACCGTGCGCATCGAACGATTCGGCGAGTTCGGTTGTTTTTTATGATTTCGAGTGGAGCGTAGAGGCTTACGGTTTTTACAGAGATGGTTATTTTTTTTTTTTCTGCGGACAGCTTTTGACCACCGGCCATTTCGCTCAAACTTTTAACGATAGCGATTTTTCAAAAATTTCAACGGGGCCGGTATTTCAAAGAGGCCGTTTTTCCATTTTTCTCGGAGTTTTCACAACAAATGTGAAAAACTGGGAAAATCGGTACATCATTAAACAAATAGTGTTAAAGAAAATATACAAAGCCTATTTAATTATTTCGCTATAATATGCCATATATATATTGTTGACAGACCATCACTATAAACATAGCTCCGCTCAGAATCGGTTTTTTTTGGTAAGCAAGCAAAGGTTTGTATCGTCGCTTACAGGTATACGTTAAATTACCTATACCAGTGGCTGCACCCGTCCCTATTATCCTAGAACGTCTTTTTTTTTCGTTTTTTGTTTTTTTATTGTATTTTTTATAACTCGATAAAAATATCATAATTGGGGTTTATTCGAAATCCAGTAGGATATTTTATAGTGTTGGATCTCCGCAACGGATCAGTAAAATCGTTTAACCGGTCGGGTACTCAATATAGTGTTAAAATCGAATATCATTGACTACGCCACCGGACACAATAACACGAATGTAATAATACCGAATGCGATAAAGAGAAGGAAAACTATGCAACGTTATTATATTATAATCGGCGTTTCCTCTACGCGGGAACACTTGTACATTTTATATTATCTAGACAAACGGTTAATACGAACCGTTATCCGAGAGTCATCCGGTGACACGTCTAGATAAATTTCACGAAACCGTGTTGATATAATTATCAGGAATAATAGACCGTAAAACAGCATCAATATCAAATATGACACGGGTTATAAATTAATTATCAAGTAATCTCCGTTTACGGACGGTCTTAAATTTAAATACATACTGTCCCACGGGGGGAGGGTGGTGTGTGGCACGGAAGACGACTCCACTCCTAGCTTCCCAGCAAGTAAAAATAATTACATCCAATATCTCAAAATCTCATGGTTCATTATTGGTACCAAGGTGTATTGTTATTTATCGATACGTCTAGATCGGTACCTAGTCAGTGGGCCATATTTCATGATAACAGAATTCCGCTAACTTATCATCATAATGCACAATGGTTCATGCCCTACGATTCGAAATCGGTACCGACCATTACGGTTGCCCATTCGTGGACATTTTTCGTGGACAGCGGACATGCGATTGTCTAATATGTGAGAACTGTTTATCCGGATTATGTACGTTAAGTCTGCATAGGAAAAAAGTCGAAGAACTTCATTTAGCAGAATAATTTGTTTAAAATTAGTTACTATGGGCGTAAAATTTATTATAATATTATTATATCTTTAAACATTTGTTTTGAAAATACGCGTAATACATTAATAAAAGTGTTGGATTTTCAATATCACATTAAGTCTGCTCCCCCTCCCTGAATTTTCAAATCCTGGCGCTCTTGTATACTGCATCTCTGGTACATTTTTCAAGCTCTCGGTTTTATTACAGACACGGTGTAATATAAATCTTCTTTATTATCATTAACAGTTAACTAGACGTAAAAAACCGCCGATTATTTATTGTTATCTGTTATCGGTACGTAACCAATTCAATTTCACGATATATTTTTTTTATCTTCATCTAGACATTATCGTTCTGGAAATCACCCCTTAGCTTTATCTGGATAATTTCAAATGTAATACAACACTGACGGAACTGCACATCGTGGCGCACGGCCCGAAAGCTAAACACAGTATGACACGACGATACACGAAGGTCGGCCGACCCGAAAATTTCCCGACCCGAAAATTTCCCGGCCCGTCTCGTCCTCCCGGTAGAAACGTAATACCGTGCTGTTATACGCACTATTGTTACTATCCGTTCCCGGACTCAGTTTCCATTAAAAGGAGCCCAGACGTACAATATATTATAGTTACACGTCCATTCCCAACGGCCATCGCCACTCGTAAATTTATAACCTTTTTCGGCCGCGACGATTCTCCTCATTAAGACTTACTGCAGCGTAACTGCCTGACCTACTCTCGGCCCTATACCCGTTGGCCAACACTAAACAATACGTATTGTGTATTTTTCCGCCTACCAAAAATCTTCAGGTTTCCTGTCGTCGATTATAAACATTATAAAAATGCGAAATATCTTCGCGATTCAATCGACAAATCGAAAAAAAAACCACAAACACCTGAACTTATACGACTATATTATAGACAAAATTGTGAAATAACACATGTAGTAGCGTTTTTCCGCCTTTAAATATAGTCTCGAATTTTCGAGCAACGACAATTGCGGAATATATACATAATGATTCACTAAGCGCGCTAGCCGCTTTTTTTTATGTTAAATTTTTAATATATTCAAATTCTGATTTTTGGAATTTTTTAAGTGTAGTTAAAGCCGATATTTTTGAATACTTAAATTGTAAATAGGAATTTCACAAATAGACTATTAATTTAAATAGGTTTTGGTGTCAACATTTTTGATTTCCGTCAATCCGTGTTAGCGAGACATTCCATTTGTAATTTTAAGAAGGAGGAGAGCAGTGGAGTATAGTTTGTAATAAATAAATCGAAATTCTAAAAATCAAAATTTGAATATATGTAAAATTTAACAAAAAAAAAAAAATTAAATTATAAAAACGGGAGAACACGCTTAGCTAATCATTCTGTATTTATGTGTATCTATATACCTATACTCAGGATCTAAAGTACACAACTGCAATTATCATTGTTTGAAATTCGTCTATATTATGTATCTACATGTATTTTACATTATTTTGAATGATCACGTTCGAAAATTAAATTATTGTAACGGAACGATTGTTGTTTTTTCGTTCGGCGGCGAGTCGATGGCGTTTCTTATAACTGTACCGGAGCAATCTTTCCTCGGGCTTTCGGACGAACATAATAATAATAAAAAGTCTCTTACCGCATAATATATATAATATACCTTGTGCCCTCGAGCGTGCAACAACCAATACGAAATTAATTTAAAAAAAAAAAAAAAAAATAAAACCATCTTTTTACTTGGAAATAGGATAAAAGAGTTCCGCGAATACAAAACCGAATGCGTTTGACTGGTGCATGTTAAAAAAATAAAATGCCAATATATACACGATGAACTACAAATTTCATTACGGCCCGGATTTAAAATAAAGAGCTTTTTCGGATGTTAGTGTCTGAGGAAGAGAATACGTTCCCGGAAACGGAAAATATTTAAAACTATGTCGAACGAAAACGTTTTTTATTTTTTTTTTTTTTTTAATTTTCAGAAAATATCAAAACGAATCTGCGCGTTTTCGACTGATCAATTGCGAAATAGTAAAAATATTGTAACAATTGTTACACAATGGTGTATTTTTATTATTATTATAATAATATTACGAGGAGTGCCGTGGAAATGTTCTTTTTCTTTTTTGTTACTGTTGTTTTTTTTTTCGCTTTCCAGTATGAATATCGAATAACCGTTGTTTTATTTTAGCTTATTTATGTGTTGGTTTTTATTCGATTTTGTACATTTGTTTTAAACCTGTAAAAATAGTTACTGGAAAACGATTGTACACGAGGTTTATCACAATTTGTACTTTTTAGTGGTGAAACAAAAAGTTAGTAGTGTACGATACATATCAGATACCTACCTTAGTTATTTAATTTCAATCGAAACGCAACGATAAAGCATTGATAACGAAGTAAGATTCTGAGCGAAGTTCGGTTGAACGTGCTTTGAAATACCGTGATTTTTACGATTATTAGAATTTTAAAAATCTTACGAAAAAACAGTTAAATTACAATCAACTTTTTTTTTTTTAAACTAAGTAAAACGCATGATGAACCATGTGTTCAATCGTCATATATATTATAAACATACACATAAAAAAAAAATAAACCCTCTAAAGTTTCAAACGCCTATAATCAATTAAAAAAACACCAGCATTTTTAAATATTTCATCGCGTTTAAAAATATAAATTATTGGTAGCTAAAGTTATTTTTAACCGAATTCCAATGAAAAAAAAAAAAAAACCAAAACAATAGAACCGTTGCGGTAAACTGTCCTTTTTTCCTGCGTTTTGATCAGTTTTTCCCAATTATTGAGAAAACTCCAAGGTAAATATTATCCGACCTTGTTGCCGGAAAATCCCGCTAGTAAGCGCCACCATTGTCGGTCGCACTGAATTAATACGGTCCGGTGGGATCTATAACGGATCACATTAAACCCGAGAAAAATCGATAAAAGCGATCGGTTTTCCCACCTCGGGATTTCGAGACGTGATAGCGTACATGCATAACGAGGCTCCGGGTATGGTTAAAGGCAACGGACGCCGTCCGGAAAATTATAAACGAATTCGAAAGACAATATTGTTACGGCAGATTGCACACTACGCCGAGGCGGTCCGGTCGGGGTGTCGGTTGTCGACGGTTACGTGAACAGTGTTGAAAAAAAAGATCGACGGCGACGGGGCACGTGACCGGCGCGCGGCGTTGAACCGAACGGGACAATGATAACCGGGAGAAAAGTATTACAATGTTCGTGACGTGCGTTTGCGAGGCCCGCGTGGATTTGTATAATTGCATAGACCCCGCGCACGAAACGTATTCCGTCGTGATGAATAGTAGTTGTCTGCGACCGAATAACAACGCATTTTAACGTTCGAATAATACGAATGTTACTGTTCGCGGCACGCTAAGGTCCGAAACTAAAACAATACGCGTAAAAAAATACATCCGGAAACGTTAATTAGCGGGTACTCGTCTTTACACGCGGCGTTCCGTCAGGGACGGCGACACGGGGCACCGGGAAACATCAAACGGGGCGCCCCAAACAACATTACTATTCAATGTTAATTTTAAGGTTTTCGTCGGCGGCGAACGGGCAATTATTACATGACTTATATAAACATAATTATTATTCCGGGTCAGTTCGAGTGTTTGCGAATTGCAGCGGTTCCGCGTCGTATTTTTTAATTTTTTTTTTAACGCGTTCGCCGGCGTACGGTAATCAAAATTGAAAACGTCCTATACTGCGGGGACGAGGGTTTAACATTGTATAAAATAATGTTCAAACACAATAGCACGCGCGTTTTCGTTGGCTACCGCGCCGGCGTGCCGTTTTCACGGCGGCTCGGGTAAAATGTCCGTGCGAAAGGCAGAGCGGAATATGCATATTTTTTTTATTATTTTTTCGTCGTCTCTAAACGTTTCCGAACGGTCATCGGTGAATTTTAAGCGCGACAAGTCCCGAGCCGTCGCACACACACACACACACACACACACACGCGCGCTCGGGTAAAGCGAAATGAATATTCGAAACGGCGCGCGCGCGTGTAGAAAAACCGCGACCGCCCGCGTCCGTTTTGTCGCGGGTCCGTTATATGTAAGGGCGTTATAATGCGTTTTGCCGGCAAGGTTCTCCGTGATATACGGATGTTCTGTACAGCCGCCGTCATCCGCCGCCGGATGCGGGGGATCGTCGCCCCGGGAACTACTTTAACCCGTCAAGTGTTAATCTCCGCGGAACACTCCCGCGGATCCCGGAAAGTTTCGCGAGTCTCGCCGGCGTCCTCGCGCGGCGACACGGGGCGACTGCGTACGGGTCGCGCCCCGGTGCGCGTACGCGTCTTATTCAAATTTGAATTTGACGTACAATATTAATAATGCCCGGCGATTTCATTTCCTCCAAGCGCCCGTTTAACATTATAAACGCGTCGCGAACGGTTTATTATTATAAACCCGTCGTATATACCCCCCGTATTATTTATATGCGCGTAAACATAACGTTTCGCGAGTGATCCGCGTTCACGAAAAGTTTTTACGTCGAGTCGAATTTATTTCGCCCGTCAAACATTTCCCGTCCGATCGATTCCAACGGACGTCTTCCACGGCTTTTGAGTTTCGTTGCGCATGTTCTTTACGCGCACGTCAGCCGTTGCTCTCGGAAAGTTTATTTTTAAAAGGAATTAGTTTACGTAGTTCGCGTTACTCTTTTTTTAAATAACGAAACTGATTCCGCGCTCGTTCTCGAGATGTAAAAACAAGCTTTCAGTTTTAAAATTTAAGAGCCGCGGACGGGCAAAGGAACTATGCGTAATTCCTAACAATAAGGGGCCATTTTTTAGGCTCATCGAATAAAAATAAAAACCATTTATTTTTTATGTAATATGTTATGTGTGTACAAGGTGATCCGTTTAAACGGCTGCACTCATAATCTCGGGAAGTGTTAACTTTTAACTTGGGAAGCAAGCAGTTCTACGGTTTCGCGTTTTCGTTATATTTTCTGTCACTTTGTGAACACTGACAATTGAACGCGATAATGCGTTCAATACGTCACAAGATTTTCAAATGGCGACCTATATTAAAAATTCCATTAATATATTACGCATCTTTTAAATTAAACGTCGGCGTTGACAGTTTTTACGTTTTCTGTGTACCCATTGACAAAACAGTCTAATTTCGAGTTTGGGCAGAAAGAGAGTAATGGTGCATTATAAACTCCACTACTCTCGCCCGAGCAAAACATGAGGGTGAAATGTCTCGTCAACGGGTTGACAGAATTCAAAAATGTTCACACCGACGTTTATTTTAAATGATACGAAATCTATTTGTGGAATTTTTAATAGAGGTACCGTTTGAAAATCAAAAGTACATAGTGGTTTCATCGCGAAAAATAAGGGCGATAAAAAATATTATAAATGGATAACCGTAGAGCTGCTTGATTATTAAATGTTCAAGAAACCGAATTCCGAAAAAAAAAAAAAAAAAAAACGAATACTTTTTCATATAACGAATGCACCCGATTAAATGGATCAACTTTTATACATGTTTAATGCATAATTGACTGCACAAACTCCCGACCAGGTGCTCTTCAGGGGGGGAAATTAGAACAAACTTGAATATTATCGTTAAATGTTAAAACTGCTTGTTTAGGGTTTAATTAATGTGAACTATAACTATTGACAACATTTTGTGTAGTGAAACATAATATAAGTGTATTGTAACTAATATCTGTGAAGGAAAATAAAAGCTGTTGAAAATATTCGATTCCCGGATCGAAGAGGTTAGTAAACAAATCCGATGAATTTCACTTTTAGATAAAATTTAATAAATACTTATTACAATGACAACTCTAGGAAGAACAAACATAGATATTTGAAAACGATTTAAATTAAAAAATATTTATTTGCGAAAAACCAGTAAAACGACAATAAACGTGTTCCGTTGAACCCGTTCTTTCCAAGCGCCGGCATTCGGTTTTGTGTAAAGGTACGTTGCGAACTATCTGGATAAAAAGAAAGTATTATCATCAATGGAATAATAACTATCTGAATAGAAACATAATCGGCAACAATTTCCGTCTAAATACTGAAGAAAAATATGGACAATTTCGTACATGATCGTCATAAAATTGAGTGTGACGATCAGTGGCGGTGTACCAGCAACCGTGCGCATCTGGCATTCACGCGACCGGCGAATTTTTGTCCTGGGACGGGACAACCACGTATCACACTTTACACGGAAAACCATAATGATTGCGAATTAGGCGTTTTAGAAACGACAATATTTCAAACGATGATTTAGGATTTTCTGAAATTTCAGCGGGGGTACACGATTCTCTCGGCCTTCCCGGTTACGCCACTGACGTCTAGATTCCATGAATGATGTGCGACTGAAATATAACTTCGAAAGATAATTATTTTGCCTTGCACCGTATTCAGTTTATGCCAATCGTTTCGAATAATTATACAAATTACGAACCAACAAGCATAAATATTTTTGTAGACGATTAAATTATTTACCTCGGATTGCTTATTTCTGATTTTGATAAGATGAAAACAAAAAAAAAAATAAAAATAAATATCAGTCTAAATACAACACTGCTTACAATATGCATTACAACAAAATCCTTCGGGAATTCGAATTAAAATACACGCGTTATTTCTTTGTTTTAATGAACAAACATATTTTTCACGTTTTTTAAATTTATTTATTTATCATTCATAACCGCCGAAGCTTGAAAACATTATTCAACGGACCTCCTACGCTGATAATTATTTTTTAATAGTTCGTATAACAATTCGGTGCCCGCTCAATGGCTACGAAGTGTTCAAGTGATTGAGTTGAGAGAATGCCTTTAATTTATATTTGATTAAAAAAATTAAAATGCACATTCGTAGTTCATTTTCAGTCGGCCTTCATTGTGAAATTTATTTATAATTTGCTTATTTTCAAACATACACGTTTTAAAAGGTCGCGGCATACTTACGACTTTCGTCAAGATTAAATTTTAAAACTTTAAAAAAAAAAAAATACTACATTTCAAATTATTATTATTATTTTTTTTTTGAACCAATAAGTACGATTTATAATGAATCTCATGTCAAAGTCAAATGTTCAACCGTTTCTATTAGTCCAGCAATTTTATCTACAGAGTTTCTACCAAATAAAAATTACGTGAAAAAATCGCAAAATCAAAATGTCAATAAATAGCTCGAGACTTTGACCGTGTCAAGAAAAAGCAAGTATAAATATTTTTATCTGAATTATATATGGATAAAACGAAATTTAAAATAATAACAGAAATATGTTCGTAAATTTTTCCATGATTTCCGGTTTCGTATAATTGTACGAAAAACCTCAAAGAAAATCAAAAATGAATTTTCAATCTCACAAAATAGGTACCGTCATTTTTATACCGGAGCAATATTTTTTTTTTTTTTTTTTTTTGAAAACATAGGCATATGCAAATTTTAAACTATAAGAACGACAAAGCCGTGACGCGCCGTAAAAAAAAAAGGTGTTTTAATAATAATTGTTTTATAATAATTTTCTTTTTGGGTTTTTCCCAACTGTTTTGAAAGCCCCGTAACAAACCAAAAGACCCGTCCAATGTACCGCTCGGAGAAAATCACCTTTCAGAATAGGCGCTACACTTGATACTCCGGAGCAAGATTTTCGGTAGAAAAAACGTTCGCAGACGTAAAAAAAAAACACACACACGCATCATAGGAGTTAAAACCAATAGGTCCACCTCGTTACGCTCCGAGTCCGAAAACTTCCCTTCAATGTATTTTCTGTGAAACATATTTCGGCAAGTTTCGAAATTAAATTTGTTCAGGGTTCAATGATATGAACCGTATTATTGTACGTATATAGAAACGGTATCTATTCAACGCGGTTTTTCTTTCCATTACGTATATAGTAACGATCATTATTACATTTTCTTTTAAGCGATGTTTTTTTTTTTATCGATACCTCCGGCTGCTCGTGGTCAGTGCGAGTTTTTTATTCGTGTCCGAAAAATAACTGGGTCATTTTTACACACATTCACGCGTATTTATGTCGTCACGAAGGCGCGCGTAGAATTTTTCACAGGTGCTGCTTTAGTATTTCAACTCCAATTCATAGTGCGTGTGTGGGTGCTCGCGCGCGGGTTTGTGTGTATACGTACGTGCGTGACATCGGCCCATCGCGATTACCGAACACTGATATATTATAATACCAAAGATACTGTAAGAATGCGTATACAACGCGTCAGACGGCGGTAAAAATGGTTTTAAATTTTTCCGAAAACGGTTTCCCGGCTTTTGAAAAAAAATATATTTTATATTGGAATTTATGGAATTTAAACATCGTCAAAACAAAAAAAAAACTGTCTTAGGATAATGGGTACGGCTGCAGCCACTGTTGTAGGTGGAATGATGAGAAGGCAGGATACAGAAGAGAATTTAATGTATATCCGAAAGCAACTGCAAACCATTGCTAACGAAAAAACGATTCTGAACGGAGTTCAGTTAATAACGATTATGCATTTTCAATAATGTGTCATATTATGGCAAAATAACGAAATAGGCATTATATATTTTCCTTAATAATATTTGTTTTAAATTGTACCTATTTTTCCGTTTTCCCTACGTTTTTCTCAGTTTTTCCCACTTGTTGAGAAAACTCCTGGGAAAATCGGAAAATAATCTCTCTAAATTACCTTCCCAATCATATTTCATACAGCAAAAATGCTTCGATTATAAAAAATCTAAATTGCTGGTAGAAATGTTGTCCACGGAAAAAAAAAAAAAACGTAATATTTTACTAATATATTTCATACATCGTTTTTTTTTTTTTTGTTTCGGTTCATATCTGATTAGAAAAATCCTGAGAAAATCGATTAACGGCTTCCATAATGTGTCCCGGGAACAAATTGTCGGTAAAACGGCAAATCCGAGTTGTTGACGCGTTTACCTGATTTTGTTATTAGCCGATCAGAACTCGTTTTTACGGAACGCGTCCGGAGTCCGGATCGAACCTCGTATTTCAACCGTGTCGCGTTCGGGTCGTGTTCGCGTCGCCCGACCGCGTATCGCGGACCGGTAAATATTTGTCGTTCCGGAGCACCGGTAGACGCCGAGCTCAACGCGGGCGCACGGTAATGTCGTTGCAATAACGACGCGTACGAGTACTCGGACGGTCGCGCGTATCGCACGTGACGAACACGACGGATGAATATCGCCAAACCGGTTTCGGGCCGCGAAACAGACAAGGTACGGGCCGCCGGCGTAAGTTTTCGGTTTACGTTTACCCGCCGCGCCGGACCGGGTGCGGGGCAAATATCGCGCGACCGTTCTGGGGCCGACAGAATCGTTCGATCGGCCGTTTGTTTACGCGATTTCCCCCAGCCCCACCC
>CABPRJ010000504.1:683422-694205 GCA_902439185.1 Cinara cedri | reverse complement strand
CCCCTCCCCCACCCCCTCCCGCCGGTTAAATTCGACCGTCGGGTAGCCATTGGCGCGCGTACGCGATATTGTTGCGCGAGCGTGCGAAACGATCGGCGTTAATAGTTCCGTACGGTTTTGCTGTGTGTGCACAGGTCCCGGAGCGGATCAAGGCGATGAACTCCAGCGTGAAGCTGCTGCTCATACTCCGGGAACCCGTCATCAGGGCCATATCGGATTACACGCAGCTGCACAGCAATCCGATGGCGAACCGGAGCAGCCGGTCGTTCGAGCAGCTGGTGATCCGACCGGACGGCACGGTAAACACCAATTACCGGCCAATCGCGGTGTCCACGTACCACAAACACGTTTACAGGTGGCTGGACGTGTTTCCCAGGGAGCAGCTATTCGTCGTCAACGGGGACCGGCTAATCACCGACCCCGTGTCCGAGCTGAACCGGATCGAGACGTTTCTCGGCCTGGAGCACCGGATCGGTTCCGATAACTTCTACTTCAACCGCACCAAGGGGTTTTACTGCCTGCGGTACGACTCGGTGGACAAGTGTCTGAAGGAGACCAAGGGCCGCAAGCATCCGGACGTCCGACCGGACGTCGTGTCCAAGCTTCGCGAACACTTCGGTCACCACAACCAGAAGCTGTACGATATTCTAGGCCAGGACTTCGGGTGGCCCGAGAAATGAATGCCCAGCTCTCCCGAGCACACCAAAAACACACACACACACACACACACAAATACAGCAATACATACATATCATACAATGCACGGCTCGAACGTGTTTTCGATTGTCGATTTTTTTTATTTTTTCGGGAAATTTTTTTTGATTTCATTTTCATATACGGATTTTTGTACACAGAGAAACGCATTAAAATAATATGAATACAAAATGGTTACGACGTACGCTGGCCACGCTTTTGCGCGGCCGTCGTGGTGCGTCGGTGATAAAAATCGCACCACGGGAGACGGAAAATAATACTCGATTTGTGTCCTTCTTTTTTTTTTTTACGCAAAATATTATTTCCCTACGATACTCCCTATGATAAACCAATGCAAGTATAATATTACTATCTGGTCCCAGCACAAGTATTACTCGTTACAGATCCACGGGATTTCTTTTTTAATTAAATACGAAACGTATTTAAATGGTTTTTTATTATCATTATTTTAATTTTTAATTTTTTTTTTTTTTTTTACTGTGTAACCCAGTACCACAATATAAAAAGATAAACATTTTTAATTTTAATAATTTAAATCACGTTATTTTTCCCCCTCCTCCCCAAAAAAAGGAGGTTTGAAAATTTGTTTTCAAAAAAAAACAAAAAACACATCTTGGATTGTGTAAGACTTGGGGTGAGAAAAATCCATTGGCCTTAAATAAATAGACTGACCGTTCCTTATATCTGCTGTATATTCTGATAATGTTATTAGGATGCGATACAGTGAGTACTTCTCTTTGGAGAAAATATGTTAATTTTTTGTCGTTTTCCGTGAAATGAAAACCGAATTCAAACAATTTACATAATCATTCGTAACTCCGTGTTTTTTTTTATTACGCGATGATTTACCATGCTTTCATACGCTTGAACACGGAATAAAAGCATTTTACTAAACATTCTCTTAAAAAAAAAAAAAAAGTAGTAGTTAATATCGGTACATAGGCGATTTTTTTTTATCTTAAACCAGTAATTTTCTCGGAGGATTTTAATGAATTTCTATTTCTGTTGTAAGTTCGGAGTGTATTTTTTTTTCTGAATCGTTATTGAATCGTTTAAGTTTTATTTCAACGGTATTTTCAATCTTTACCCCTACCCCTTAAAGCCGAGATGAGTATCGATTTTGAATTTTTAAATAGCAAGCTCCTAGACCGGATGAGTAGGGAACAGTAATTGACTCATTATTTAAAAACTGTTACGCAATTAATCACCTTAATCCGTACGATACGTGTAACGCATAGTATATTATCGTGTGAATAATCTCCGTGTGGTGCTCGGTCCGGCGATAGATACCTGGGTCCACGGCCCCAAACGTTCCCTTTTTTTTCTCTCAATCCGTATCGTTTTGCGATATTTATCCTCTTGGCTCCGTCAATTCGCCAACAGTTTTTTCGGCATAAACCGAACGTTTGACCACTGCACGGTTCTATTACCACGAATACGGTTGTGGCGCGACCGTCTCGCCACGGTAATTATTATTGCTCGAAATTCTGCGGTTTGGCGAACGCGAGACGAAAATGTGTTCCCGGCACAAGGTACGCGGTCGTTCGCCGAGGAAATTCAAACGGGCGGTAAAGGAATACGACGACCGCGAACAATATTAAACAATGTCAGTTGTACGCCGAATGAGGACGTTATGTGCCGTGTCCGTCTTACAACTCACAGACAATTTTCATTCAGCGGGGACAACAAAGTTTTGTTAGTTTCACTATTAAAGTGAAATGACTTGAACTATGATAAAACATAGAGTCGAGAACATTTATTGCGTCGTGTCGTCGATATTTTTTTTAACAATTTTTATATCGTGATATTTCGCGCGCTTAATCAAAAATTAAAATGTATTACGAAAAAAAGAACGACACGACACGAACAATGTTCTTATCGTTAAGTTTGATAACAATAGATCAATTAACTTTTGTATTAAAATTAACAGAAAAGAGTTGCCTCTGCCGAAAGAAAATTTGCTACGGCACTCGGTTGTAAGACGGAAACAGCACATGCGGGTGTAAAACGTGTATTTCAAATATACAAACGATTTTTAATATACTAACGCGTAAAATATGATAATATGCGTTTCGCACTCATTGTATCCTTAACCGTGGTAGTAAATTAAAGAATTTTTACGTAAAGCATTGTAAGATGAGAGGCAAAAATAACGTTTACAGGGTGATTTTTAACATTTTTTTTTTTTTTTTTAATCAAAAACCAACGATGCCGAGTAAATACGATTGGGTTTTTGTTTTTTTTTTTTTTTTGTTTTCATAAATTTGGAATAAGATTTAATTAAAAATATGTTCAATATTGTACCATTATAATTAATTAACGCGTCCGAGGTAAAAACTAAAAGTATACGCGGGTTACTATATTATATATTTCGAGAATTAAAAACCAATACCTTGTTTTTTTATGGTCACAATATCTGCAAATACATTGTAAATGAAACTCGATTGAAATCAATCCTACTATTAAAAATATCATAATCGTTATTATTTTATAATAGTAATTATTTTTCGCAATTATTGCAAACATCCAAAATAATATTATCTCGAAATAGTCGTAGTACGTATCGTGCGATCAATAAAAAATCACCCTGTAGTATAGGATATTTTGCTTTCGGGGAAAAAAAAAAAAAAGAAAAAAGTTGGACACAAGAGTATTTTCTCCCGTTTTCCCACCGTGTTATAATATTTGTTTTTTACGTTATGTGCATTCGTTACCCCTCCACCCCCCCCCGTTACACCGTGTATTGTACTGTCGACGATGATTCAAACATTTTGAAAACGTTCATATCAACTATATAGACTTTTTGTGTGTATTTTTAAGTCGTATTTATAATATCTAATATTTTAAGTAAACTCTAAACATATCATGAATGTATTTGTAACGTAGCGTTATAACATTATTGTTAATTATATTATCATTATTAATATTATTATTATTATTATTATTACTATTATCGTTATTATTAATGTAATGTTATTAAGTTGTAAATCATTTTTCGCATTTTATAATAACAACGAAAACAAACCGTGAAACACTGCGGCGGAAGTCCGACGGATTTCTGTGCTGTGCACAAGCACATGAAACAACTTCATGGATAGCTGACTGCGTGATAGATTTGCTAGCGGCATTACGTAGAGAAGGCGAATCGTATTGACCAACCCGTGGGATATTTTTCGTGCCGTCGGTTATGTGACGATTTAATGCGGAAACCGACGCGGGGCTCGGCAGAAACAACGTCAAATATTATTTCGTTCGTACGATCACGTCGTGTGTTTATTACTCGTACATTATACAACGCTAGCACTCAGATGCTGTGTTTACCGCGCCGCAAGATTCAATAGTCGAAAAACAAAATCGTACTATACAACACGCTAGCCGCGAGATTCAAACGTGGCCGGTTTATGCTTAGGTAATCATATGCTAGATCAGGTTGGCGAATTTTCGTGTTCAGGAAATGCAATCGCGACAATTCGCTAGGGTACCCGAGAAACAAACAAAAATCACATTGGATCGGCAGCGAATGATTTCGGCGGGAAAAGCCGATTCACGTACACAGAATTACACTCCGACGTCGAGTAAAATATGCGTACTGGAGTACAGGAGCGTATGGACGTGAAACTTGAGTGACGAACCAAGTCGAATGAAAAGCGTTAAACGTATTGGATGTGTATGCAAAAGATAGACCGGAAATAGAGTGAAGAACCAACAATAAAGCGGGCACTAGATATCAAGGGAGGAACGCCGACCGACGGGCATTGTCAAATCGAGACGCGTTGTGGTAGAAGAGAAAATACCGCCAGGGCGACCTCGTAACTCGCTTCTCGGGCAGACCAAGAAATAATCTATGAAGTGCTAATACGAATTGACGATTATCCGTTTGCGCGAATCTAGAGAAAACTATTACCCAATATACATGTTAAACTAAAAAAAAAAATACACGGCTTGAACAAATATTCCACGGTCAAAACAATACGATATTACTCACCGATACACGGTTACCAGGCTTCTCGTTTATTCATGTAGAGTCGACTATTCAGTTGTTTCGGATATCTATGGCGCTGCGTATTTTCTCGGACATGGCCGGTTTCCGCCGAAAACGTACCATTCCCTTTTCCGCCAAATCGTAAAATTAGTCGATTCTCTCTCCGCCAAATGAAAAAAAAAAACCAATCGAATATTTTGAACGTTAATGGACAATTGTTTACATACTACAATTATCGATTCGATAAAAAAATAATAGAAGTTCTTCTAATTATGTATGATAAAATTAGTGTTTATTATTTATCGATTACAAGGTAAAAATTGCAAAAATACAATTAAAATACATTGTAAAATTACAAGGTTGTTAATACACATAACGATTGTCTTGCTACGATTTTTCACATAAATAATATCAAAAATATAATCACTCGTTTTATTATTGTATGAATTCAAACGTATTTGTATTATTTTTTTTTTTTATTATTACTATTATTGTTATAAATTTGTTTGACTAATTGGTTTCATTTGGCGGAAAAGTGAATCGACCAATTTTATGATTTGGCGGAAACGAGAAACGGCGGAAAAGAAAAAGGCACGTTTTTGGCGGAAACGGGTAACTCCCGTATTTTCAACATCGTTTACTTGTTCTTATATATTATTACTATGTATTTTAAATAGTTCTAAAATCGTTTTTGATTCTGTTTTTGATTTTTTTCCGTTTTTTGAACACGGTCTCTTTTAAGCTTTATACTACCTATACTGCTATCACATGGAAATCCTCACGACGCACCGCCTTTTTGTATTAATATTATGAACTCGAAATCGATGCATATCATATAATTGTTATAATATTGTAAAAAACCGAAGCCGAAATAACGGTAAAAAAAAAAAAAAATGTAACGAAAACATATCATTCATTGTTAATAATTGTAAACCTTTGAACTACTACGACTTTGCTAATTTGACTACTTAATATTACTTATTTAGCGTTAGAAGTACTTTGTATAAAATGTTTGTTTGTTTTTTTATTATTATTATTATTACTATTATTTTATTATTTTATTTCATTTATACCGACGAATCGTCGTACCCGTATTCGAATTAGAATATTATAACTGTCATAATTTTATACCACGTTCGCTTCGGACTGTTGTCGCGACAGTAGCGGGCGGCACGAAACGATGCCGTTGCCGATACAAGAGTCGCTAGACGCGGTGGATTGCGACGTTCTCGCTGGTTATCGTCCCAATAACAACACGACCGCGCTCCCCACATTATTGTCGCATTATCACATACTCGCCACGACCGAAATATTCACGACCGTCGCGGTTTAAAACGGCGGCGCACGCGTGACTCTACGGTAATTATAAAAACCAACGCCGAAATGATAAATAAAAACGTATTACAACTAATTGGTCGACCGTTCGGTAGCTAAATCACGGTGCCCGGATACCGAACCTCTGCCACAGTTGCCAATCGTTACCTGAAATAAAATAAAAAATTCTAAAATTGCGATCGGGCATTTCTCTGAGGATTCTAATTATTTTAAATAGGTAGCCAACACCATAACACAGAGTACTGCTGATTCTCAAACGGAAACGTACAGTCTACCGTTGTTTCTGCTTTTCCCTTTGTTTGTTTCGTCCTTCTTATTCCGGATTATTTCACAGTCGGCTACGTAGTCGATAATAAATTGATTTACGGTAGAAAAATTATTAATTCAAAACAATTCGATTGAAAACTTCACTGATCGCTGTATTATTGTAGACTGGCATTTTTATTGTTCAACAGATAAACGTACGGAATGCGAATCCGGCGATCGGTGCTCGTTCGAAACTTTATAACAATATACCTACGCCGTTGGAAAAATACAATTTAATAAAACGGATTGAAACAAAAACAGTTTCCGAATTGAAACGAATAAATACTAAATATTTAAAATTAAAAAAAAAAAAAAAACACAAAAATAAACACTGAGAAAATAATTATAATACAATGTACAATGAAAAAAGCGTAAACCAAAAATAATAAAAATTAAGATCAAATGAATTCAAGGTCTGAGAAGAGGCCAAATTCATGCATGTTCATGTGGCGTTCTATGTCTGCGTCACCATAAAATCTACACATCTGCACTCATTCAAATAATCGATATTCCATTGATAGTAACGTTATTTTGTAAACAAATTGTAATTAAAATTCTATTGTGATATTACGTAATGATATTATGATTAGCGAGATTACGTACTGTCGATAATAATAACCAATGAAAACGTCGTATTCAGTTGTGTCCCCGCTGTATCTAGCGATTCTTAAATCGTATGCCATTGTGTAATTAATGTAAAGTCGCAAGGATTGCGCGGGAAAAGCCGAAGCCTTAAGCAGTCTAAAAAATTGAACTACGTATAAAAACGAAAAAAAGAAAAGTATTTCAAAACGTAAAATCTCGATTAACCGGATCCGGAATTTATTGGAATACGTGTTTGATTTCTAGACTTTAACGGATTTTTGCCATTATTTTTTCATTATTTCATTTTTTTTACTTGCATTATTGTTAAGACTCGAACTTCATTGCGTTAAAAAGTCAATAAAATCGATTGTATTACTTTTTTTATGAAAGTTTAATTGCATTAAAAATTCGTTAAAAAAAAATCCAAATAAACAAAATCTGTTAATAAAGTTTGATTTTCCATAAAAATTAACTTTTAAAAAAATAAAAATGAAAAAAATAAAACAAACGTGCCTCTATTTCAAGAGAAAATCATAAAAAAAAAAAAGGTTTTTCCAGCGCAGCCCTAAAAGCACCACACGAAACCAGCACGAAAAACGTTCGTCACCCGCGGCGACGGCATATCCTACAGCTCCTACCGGCACTTTTTTAAAAACCGCATAATATCATTGCGTATTACTGGTATAATGGCACGAGAACAACGGGTATCTTGTTTTAAATCCTATACGGTTGAATATTGTTTAAAAAAAAAAAAAAAAAATGTTTTTTTCTTCTTCTACAACTGTTCTTCGTATTATATTTGAAATATATTTACTTGAATATAAAATAACAATATTACTGTCGTGTTAAGCGAGTTAAGCCCATGCAGGTCTACCTTATTTTCTCGCCGGCATTTCCAACCGATACTGCGTAAAATATAATATGCGTGCGCTCGCTTCAGACACGCATTGCACGTCACTGGTGCACATTTCATGTGTTTCATGAGTTTTGCGTACATAAAAGAAAAATTAACCCGATCGGAGGAAAAAGAACGTCGTTAGAAAACGTTGAGATGTCGTAGAACGGAAAAATCAAATGGAAATGAAATGGACGTTACTAGTTATGTCTGCGGAAATCGGACTCTGTGTACCGCCGGGCGGAGCCGCTATAGAAATATTTAAACCGCGGCCGAAGATCTTCCCGAGGACCAGCCGGCTGACGGAGCTATACGATTGTTTGTTTCCGCTTTCACGCCCGTTCTGTACGATTTTATTCAACGCGACGGTGTGTTTTTAACAATGTGGTCTTAGTACAGCACTTTACGGTATACGGGATTATCGTTCTTTATGCGTCTACGACCTATATATTCACACGAACATATCGTTACTGTTGCCGTGTCCGCGTTGGTATGATAATATTGTGTTACCGGTAAAACGCTAACACAGCGGGGCGGAGACCGTAGTCGGCCGGGCGACGGGTAAAAAACAAAAACGCCGCGAACAAAAGCAAACCGAAAATTGCACTGTCCCGGTGTGGGCAGAAAGAACATTCTGCTGTGCATTGGGACCCGGACAATATAATAAAATAATATTAACAATTTATAAGCGTCGCCGTCCTGTCCACTTCAACAGTGCGGCCCTCGGCACTTTTGGCCGAGCCGAATACGTTTTAAATAAGTAAATGGGTTTGTTATTATTATTATTATTATTTTTTTTTTTTTTACAAGTTTAACTATAATATAGCGTTATACCGTAAAACTGTTAAAGTTTTTTGTTTTTTTTTTTTTTTTTAACTTTAGATAAAACATAAAAAACTAATAACAACAGTATTATAATAGACTATTGCCGTGTGTATTGTCGTTTATGCAATTTATTGTACACACACACACACAACGCGCGACGAAAATCAGAAAACTAAGGACGTTTGTTTTTTATAATAATTCGCACATAAAAACGGCAGTGTTATAACTCGACAAATAGTACAAACGAGTTTAACGATTTTACGCGTTTTGAAATATCTGTAAAACAAACAGTTTAGGAAAGCCCGCTGTACAAGTTTGCCGAGTGGCTGGCAAACTAATACTATAAATATGAAAGTGTGTTTGGATAGATGTATGCTGGAGGAATGTTTGTTCCCTCGTAATGCCAAAACTACCGAACCGATTGAGCTGAAACTTTGCGTAGATGTATTTCTCAAAAAAATCAACCCTTAAAGGGGGCCGGGCTGACACAGGGTCATTAGTATTATTGGTGCGAATTATTTTTCGTAGATTTATGGGTTACCCAGGTGATATCCAGGTAAAAAAAAAAAAAAAAAAAAAAATTTGACACAAGAAAACATAAAAAATAGCTGATGCTGCTGATGAACGTCTGATCGTACGTCACTGTTGTACGTGATGAGTCGGGAAGGTAAGATACGTGCAGTTATTTAATTCATTCGCTCCGAAACTAAAATAAATGTTAAAGTAGTACACGGTCCGTGTAGGGGCCGTAACAGTTGTCACGAGGATGCGTTCGGTGATCGGCAGTTACCAGTAACCGTAGAAACTTTTTACCTAGTTTATTGACAAACTGTATTTCGTTTAGCGGGGATCACTCTGGGCCAGACAACTAGTAAACAATAGTTATAATAGTGATGTGAGTTTATATGTCAACATAGACTTATAATATAATATGACGATAAATATACGTATATCTTCTTGTCGACTGAATCACTAACAGTAACCATAAACTAGTAACCATACGGACGACGTACGGACGGACACAATAGGTAATGTAAGATATCCTAAACTTATACTTATAAACATAAAAGTATTTTATCCAGACCGTATATAATCCATTTTGAATTCATATAGCGTATAAGTAAAATTATCAGTGCATTTGAACTGTAAGATCGAACAAAATTTAATAATTTCCTGAGCAAATTGATTGTTAGATTATGAGTGGAATGAAGAACCTTATGATTTTCCAAAAATGGCTTTTTTTTTTTTTTTTTTTTATCTGTTGACAACTTTTCCACCGGAAGACTTGCTCAGATTTCTACATGTAGCACCTTTTCTGAAAGGAAATTAGTGTGGGGAGGTACTTTAAGGAGATCGTTTTTCGATTTTCTCAGAAGGTAATAGATGGTTCATGATAAAAAAAAAAAAATTACCCTGTAATGTAGATCTTGGATTTTACCGGTACCCGTACTTTTACCGATATAAAATAATAGGTACATTTAAATAATGACACAGTGTGTATTTACAATATTGTTTTTATTACATAAAACATACATGGTTTTTTTATTTTTTACTAGAAAAAAAAAATAAATAAGTGAAAAAACACACACACGCACAAAAGTAGGAACATAAATTTGACAAATATATTAATATTAATTTACAATGTTTCGCGGTTAAAATACATCACTACGCTATACTAAAAACTTTGTTTTCCTATAATATGTTGCATTACAAATATAACGCATCTATATAATATATGGATAATGTAATAAATTATAATTACATTCTAGATTGAAGATATGGAGGAGTGATAAAAAAGTTGATTCGTACAAACAAATTTGGTATTTTCAAAGCTCTACCGTACGAAAAAAAAATTATATAAAATAAGACGAAACCGAGAGACGTTATCCTCTCTGTGTGACAACTTATACAACATTAAACTTACGACAATATTATAGTATAGAGAGCGTGACGCGCATAAAGCGAGAAGCCTTACAGTTACAATTTTACGAACTACACCTAGGTATACGTATACAATATTATAAGTACTGGAGAAAAAAGTTTTCGCAAAAACGCTACAAAAATGTTAGAAAAAAAAAAAAAAAAAAAAAAAATGGGATTGCAGACGGTTGAATCGTCGGGTCAAAAATCGTCACACTCAA
>CABPRJ010000504.1:659612-683390 GCA_902439185.1 Cinara cedri | reverse complement strand
TTAAAAAAAAAAAAAAAAAAAAAAAAAAAACGTTCGTAAAAATCACTCGGTAATTAACGAAAACATATCCTTTTTACGGTTGTAAGACAATCAAAAATAAAATGCTGAGGCGATAGGAATACGCCGTACAATTATTAATTATTATGATAACAATACGGTGGACCTACGGCCAGTCGATTCGTCGCGATATTATAATAACGGTAATATTACACAAATTAAAAAATAATAATTAAACTTACAAAATAACATTACGGTAATAGGGTTTACTTAGTACGAAAAAAAAATAATAATAATAATGTATAAAAAAAAAAAAAAAAAAAAAAAATGGGATTGCAGACGGTTGAATCGTCGGGTCAAAAATCGTCACACTCAAACGTTAAGTTTATGTCATTACAATAATAATGTACGCTCTATAGGTATATACTATATTATTATAATTACTGTGCAGGTAATATTGTATTTTTTTTTTTTTTTTTATTATTATTATTATTTGCTTAAATGAACTTAAAATCCAGCGGTTCCGAGTCAATTATATATTTCGTTCGTGTTTTTTTTAATATTATGTTGAGGTAGACTGCAAAAAAAAAAAATTGTTTCCAGACGATCTCGTCGTGATCTGAAACAAAACGAAATAATAACAAACTGGAACGGTAACATCAATACAACATAGTTTTTTTGCGAATGGATTAACAATCTAATATCTAATATCTAAAAATGCTAATTCCGTATTGACACAATAAAAGAAACGTTTTGGTAAAAACAATACACTCTTCACTACACTCCAGAATCTAAAATGGACCATTTTACAAATGTCACAATGTGTTCATGTTTCAAATAAAGTACCGAAAATCGACACATTTTTAGACGCTTCGTTAAACATGTTTAAAACTTGATACTAAGACTCATTTAGACCCGCAATTACATTTAGAAAATTGTGTGATGGCTGATATAATCGATCAGCCACATTGTTGCACTGCCCCGCATTTTTTGATTTTTAGGTTTTCTAATGTCTCCGTCATTTAGTAGGTACGTCGTTTGTTTGATATTTTTCAGAAATTCTTTGTACTCCCTACACCCGGCAAAACAAGCGGAGGACTGTAGCCACGCGTTTTCATTCTATACCTAACGCGTGTAGGACAATAGAATAACCGTGTGGAAGACAGACATTTATTGAGTCTGAAGTCAACCAGACGGATATGCTCAATTATCAGTTATTTATCAGTTGTTTGTCTCGATTAACGGTTCAGATATCTTGTTTTCCGCCTATCTAAAAAAGATAAAAGACAATACGAAATATATGCCTATCTAGATAAAACGGCAATTAGCAAAAAAAGACCAAGAAAAGAACGCGGGAAAAAAAAAACAATTTAAAAATTTTAAATATATCAGTTAATTATGAAAATTAAAAAAAATTTTGTTTAATATAACTTTTCAAAATATCGAAATATAAATATAATATATATTACGAAAAATGTTGGTTTTTTAATTGTAAAAAATTACGTGGATACAGTATTTAAAAAAAAAAGTTAAAACTTTTCAAAATAACGATCGATTGCAAAATATCTTTCATTATTTTCATTCATCGAGATTACCTGTTCGAAGACCTTTTCATAATTGCATGTTATTATTCGCGTGAACTAAATTCAGTCTTTCATAAGTCGCTAAAGTGATCTAGTGTTAGAATATGATATCATTTTTATTTTTATATTTAATACCTAGTCAATTATTATATTCAAAATTTTAAAATTATTGTTCTTTTTTCCGTTGTTCTTATGTTCCGTGTTCATTTTTTCCTTTGTCTTTAATTTTCGGGATTCGGATAAAATAGAAACGTATAGGAGCAACAATAGGTATAGCAGTCGTACGTATACAATAATAATGGTGGTAGGCTACTGACCATTATTATGACCCGTCGTCGGTGGTGTCAGGTGAACGTGCGGCGACCGTCGCAGAGTCGGAGGACGTGTAAAAAAACAATGACTAGCAACAACAAAAAAGCGGAGGAGTAGTCTACACAGGATGGATGTGAAGACGCGGGTCAGTATATATGGCACCCGGTCATGGTCCTCCAGTCCGGTAGTGACACACCGAGTCGACGGCAGTTGTGCGCGTACGCAGTCATCGCCTCGCAATAGCATTTCCGGCCTGTGGGACATTCGCACATGTCCGTTAAACAGGACCTGTAGAAAAAAAAAAGAAAAAAAACAAGTTTTAATGATAAGCAAAACAATGATACTATGCTTGTTTTGGCGATGCAGTTCTCGGTAAACGATTTGCTTCATTGTTTACTACCGTTTTCTGGTTGGCTACAACGTTTCGTTTACCAATACTGCGGACTATTGGTAACCAGTTACCGAAGACATTATAAACGTAATTTCTAAAGGTTTGTTGATTCCGACAACCCGATGGTCGAAAATAGTACTCGGTTATCGAATAATATTGCAGTGAACAATGTCACCCGAAACAGTTTGTTCGCTAAAGTAGACGCTCAAAACTTCATCGCCAAAACGCGCCCTTTATTTCCCGTCGTGTAGGTATAATATTGACGGTTTAAATGTTACGGTCTTTTTATCTATAAATATTGTTTTCGTGATGAGCAGTTATATAGGAGATATATAGGAGTTCGGTACGATAAGATTGCGGTAACACGTCCCAATCACGTATTGCGTACGAAATAAAATCCTACTTTACCTAGTTTTGCATAACTAATCGGAGTTTATTTCCGATTGGTTTCCATTCACTCGGTCTGGAATTTGAACACTGGTATAGAAATTACGGTTTCGGACCATTATCACTCGTCCTTATCATTTTTCGGACACTTGTGGCGACCCCATTCAATTTTTATCATACACGATTATACATACTTGAAAAAATTGACCGGATTGAGCTTCTTGTGGCACGCGGCGAACATTCGTTGTCGCAGCGGCTTGCACATGCGTTCCCGGATTCTAGGACGTTTCCTGGAACACGGAGACGCGTGCGTAACGGCTTGTTTCAGCGGTCGACTACACGCGTTCTTGCCACCCACGCGCCAAGACGCTCCGAACACCTGAGGCTCAAACACCACATGCCCGTCCCTCGTGGTCATGTCGTCCCTGGGCACCGAGTTGAAGTTTCCGCACAGGCCGCACAGATCGCCTGCGAACGTCCAGACGTCAATAAGAACATAATAACAGTATAGTCGATGCGGTGGGTATCAAACGAAACCGACATTGCGATTTTCGTAACATTTTTCCGGTCTTACCTTTATACCTGGACGGTACCGAAACTTCCAGAAATCCTCGACCGTCCCAGACGATTGACACTCCGATTCTGGTCTCTACCAGCACCGTGTCATTCATGTTGGATATGGTCAATTCGTTACTCCTCTTGTACGGCACGGACACCCGTTGCCCGTTAATTTTGATCCTCTTGTTATCGCCTAGGTTCACTTTCAATCCTCCAGTCTGTAGGACGAATAAAAACCATAAAATCGGCCGCAAACCCACGTGTACGAGTATATTATACAAAACTATTACCCTCAGTGAAACTGTTTTCGTCCAAGCCGAGTTTTTCGTATTCCTCGCGTCGTTGGTCACCCGGATACTAAACGACCGACCAACACAGTCGGCGGTCAACAAGTATTTGCACGGTCCCTGAAAACTGAAAAACTTCCCGTCGTACGTCCTGTAATGCGGGTCTCCGAACACCGTGCACACGCCGTCCACTGAAACGTAACAAACTCCGTTAACGCGCACATTCATCGTTGAGAATTGACCGCCGGGTCCGTCAAATTCAAACGTTTTTTAATAAATTGTATAACACCCTAATTGTATTGTACTCACTCGGTACGCAACGCGGGCAACAAGAACCCGGCATAGTCCTGAGCTTCGAGTTGGCCGGGCACAACGAAGTGATCCGGGAACACAACTCTTGGGCGCATTTCACCTGGCCACGGACGCACAAACACGACTTGCATTCGTCCACCTTCCAACTGTCTCCGTTCTGAAAAAAAAATAAAACGAATACGTGTAAAAAACTTTTAAAACCGGACGGGGATGACAGTGTATAAAACGCACTTATGCGTGTAGGTTCGTGAAAATCAGTAAGAAAATCTCAGTGTTGTATACATTGATTTGGTCTATTAAACACTAGTTTGCGGATGACTTTTAAAACATTCAAAATGCGAGTAAGAAACCGGAATTGTTCCCGAAAAAAATTGTACCCGGCTTTTTCGCATGGAATTTACACATTGGGTAATGTGATAATTGACATTGTTTGATTGAAATACAAATGGTTAAAATACAATACCAGATAGATTTTTCCAGAGTCTTGACAAGTCTCGCTCCTGTCCGGGGTCTTGGGGCACTGCGGACAGCACTGGTTGTGCGAGGAAAATGTCTGCTTTTCGACGGGACAATCGAGCGGCGGACAAGTCTCCCGTTTGCACACCGCCGTAGAGTTGGTGCACGTGCACTCCGTACACCGGTCCGGATGAGTCTTCCCACCCGAGGGCGTGATCGACATGTCGCCCCACAGGCACGATCCTCGAGGCGGTTCTTGCAGCGTTCTGCTTTTTCCTGAAAACGATCGGTTAGATTATTAGGTTACAACGGTAACGAACACGGTCGGAATATTTTTGCTTTTTCCGGTAACCGAACCATACGTTGTAAAATATCACGTAGTCACGTTTGTACGCGTCTATTTCGTTTGAAGGGGCGAGTGGACAACTTTTGAACGTAATTCAAACTGCAGGAGATAAACAACGAGAATGATGTTACTATATTATTTTGTCGAGGTTTTTGGTGTTCAAACGTGCACTGCGATCTCCGAATGTCGGATCGTGCAGTCGATTCCACCGAAATGGTCGGTGGCTTCCGTCGCGTACGAAAATCATTCGGACAAAATCGTCATCGAATCGGTACCGTATGAAATTAACGTAAAAATATTATTTTGCCATTATGCGTTTGAACTTTGGGTTATGTGTTAGCGCATCGTCGATTTAAAATTATCCCAAGCAGCCCGGTTATATTATTTAATTGACGTCCCGTAATATCGATTATGTATACTTAGTATTTTCTCGGTAAGGGGTCGAGTACGATAAACACTTTTTAATGTTTTCGTTGCTATAAAATACGTGCGAGAATGGCAGAGAAAACATAGACGTGCAGCGGTCCGCGTGTAGAGGTCCCGCGCGTATAAATAACAGAATTCGATATTTTACACTAGATGGCGTTACACGATTAAAAAAAAAAAAAAAAATATATAAAAAAAAAAAAAAAATAAAAAAAAAAAAAAAAAAAAAATGGCTTCGTAAACGAGTATTATTCGCCAATAACCGAACGCGTTCAATTCCGCGGTTTGCACGACGGGCGTCCGTGTACCCGGGCGATTCCCGGGCGTTCGGCAATTATTGCCGAGCGCACGGCACGGACTCGGGGAAAGAAAAACCGTCCGCCGCTCGTTCGGAGTCCGGCGTGTTATTCCGCGGCCGCGCAACCAGACCGCAATATCGCGCGCCGGAATCCGATCGCGGTGTTATTTCAACGTTTTTTTAATGGTGCGGCCCGGGCACGCGTGTCGCGTACCCGCGTATGTACTCACCGACACATCTGGGGCAGCATTCGCCCGGCAGTATTTGCATGTTGCTGGACGGACACTGGAGCACGGGGCACGCCTTTTTCGTACAGGTGAGCACCAGGCCGGCCGCGGCGGATCTCTCGCAGTGACAGGTCAGACACGGGTCGTCGTACAGGCTGACGTTCCTCCACGCGGCCACGTCTTGTCCGATAACGTGGCAACCTGCGGAACGCGAAGAAACCGGTTACCGCGAACGAACGCGTATTATACGCATGATAATAATAATAATAATAACACGCGCGTGCATTACAATAATATCGCGGATTAACAACAACCGACCCTCCCCTCGTTCCCCTCTGGACGCACGTCCAGTTCCCGCTCGAGCGGACCTCGCCCGGCAGTCGGTCTCGCGTTCGCCCGCGACTTTGGCTTTCAGCACGTCGATAACGGCGTTTAATTCCATTTTTATTCGCAGACAAGAAACTCGTAATACAATAACGATCGATTATACACACCGTGAAACGATGCCTATTTGTTATCGTTTATAAACGCGCTGTAATAAGTCGTCGACGGTGAAAATAAAAACGAAAAAAAAAAAAAAAAAGAACGGATTAACAAATTTGTAACGGCTTAATAAAAGTAACGTCAACATAAAATGTTTTTATACATTTCGTTATCCTCAAGGCCGGCCGTTCAGTAATTTACGTGGACGGGAGGGAGTAAGGTTGAAATTTTTTACCGCACGTTGAGACCAAAAATAAAACTATACATTATTAATCGAAAAAAAACGTTGCGGATTTTGTAAAAATACTGGCTTATAAATATGAGAATGCTCACGGTGTAACGATCGACACCAGTGCTTAAAACATTCTCGGTGAGGGAGAGGAGCGAGGCCTTAAAGTCTCCCTAACCCACCTCCCCTCAAAGCGTTACGGAAATACCGTGTCGGATGTCCAATATTTTACACGACGCGCGTTAAGTTCTTGAAAGTTATTCAGAACTTTAACACCCAACCGATATTATCAAGTTTACGACTGAAGGGGTTAAACGTACAGTGGCGTAAGTCACGTTAGTTTTAAAGTTAAAAAGCAACCAATCAGTTTCCATACGAATATTATGCTGTCATCTAATCGTAGTAATTGTTAGTTATGACTTAGTTGTTCACTTTGCCTATCGAAAAATTATGAGATGATATTAAGAAATGCGCAACGCAATTAAGTAGAATTTAACGAAAACCTGACCCACACCATTACGGCTTTAACACCCGAGATTCAGTTATTTACTAACGCGACTTTGGACGGGACCCTTGACGAGGTTCCGAGGGGGGGGGGGTGGGGGGGAGGGGGTCCTCACTAGATACGTGATCACGGTAATTTTACCGGGTGAGTTTACATTTTACAGACGGTTTTTCGCGTTGTTTTTACGTCCTTAAAACCGAACGATCTTTCGTTTAAAACAGTTTTACAAGCCGAATAACATAGTTCGTTCACGCGCTTTTTAGTTTACACATTGCATACGGCATTGCGCGAATTTCATGAAAATTGGCGTACTGTCATCGTGTTACCGTGTACGGTAACTCGGATGTAACGGTAACGAGAGATGTCGCGTTTTTAACGTACGCGATTTCGATGCGTTCCCAAACGCGTGTTGGAATCCGAGACTCGACTACTGCCCGTTGCGAGACTGCGAACAACAATTCGCGGCTTGTATAGTTATTTTTGAAAGGGGAGAAGTTAATTGATTCAAATACAACACGTAACCGTTTGCTCCGTGTTGTCCGTTCTTTTATTTACGACCGTAATATACACTGTGGTCCGGAGAGCGCAGGTATTTCACGCGGTTCCCGTTATCCGGCCGGGAAACACAAAAACGAAATTAAAACTCGCGGATAAAGAAGTAACGGATTGTTTTTTTTCTTCGCCGCCGGAACGAACCCCGAAACCGCGGAAGACGCGCGCTGTGTACAATATCGTTTATTGTTCGTACCGTTCGGGTACGGACGGGCGGTGGAAAAAAAACGAAAAAAACGAAAAACCGTACCCGAAACGCGTGTTACGTAAGTAAATCCGATCGGCGCACGGTTTCCGCCGGTCGCATCCCGAGCGTCTCCGCGAGTCACGACGCGGTCCGCGGCCGTTTTCCCCGGCGGGCCGACGGACGCGGACGGTTCCGCGGCGGCGGCGCGCGTTTCGATGTGTGTGGCATCCGGTCCGCCGCGCCATTAGCCCGGCTCTCCGGACCCGGCACCGCGGACTGCCCCGGCCGCACTCGAACCCTCCCCCCCCACCGCTCCCCCGACCGCGGGCCCGTCCAATCCGCTCTCGTGCGCGCGTAATCTTTTTATTTGTTTTAGAACCGTAATAGCGTCGTAATAAATAACAGGCGCACCGCCACTCCCCCGGCCCGCCCGCGCCGCCCGGGATAGCGCGCGCTCTCCGCGGCCGGTACGCAACAACAACAACGTCGGTAGGTTACCGGCCGTTATGATACATGCGCACGTCGCGCACACGACGACAATTATTATAATAACATTATTATTTTTTTTTTTTACTCGTACGGCCCACGGCGGCGGAGGGGTGCGCGGCTGCGGTTGGTAGGGCGGGGTATGGGGGGGGTGTACACGGTCGGAGGGGAAACCGAGGAGAACCGTACCGCGGCGCCCGTCCGTAATAAATTACCGGACCTCGGGAGACGCTCGCCGCGCGCGTTTCACGTGCCCACCTGTATTGTGCATGTACGCCGCGGGTACGCCCACACGGTAATAACGATAGCCGCGTTTAGGTTTCACGTGAAAATATCTCCGAATGAATTTCCCCGTCGAACGATCGTTCATCGGAAACGGTTCCACAAGATGTTCGCACGAGTTTTTCGAATCGGGGCGGCGGGTAGGAGAAACCGTCCGAAAGCGATACGTAGTCCGTAGTTTTCGGAAAGTCGAAAAAAAAAAAAATTTACGTCGTGATATTCACGTTTTTTTTTTTTTCGTTTTCGTTTTTATTTTCGTTTAGGCCCCGTGATATCGGGAAGACAAAATGAAAAATGTCATTTATACCCCGATACGTTCGATACGTTCGTTAAATGACGGTCACAAACGTTTCAGGCGCACGCGCAACGAACGAAACACGTATTTCACCATTCAATCGTGAAGCTGTGCCGCTTAGATTAAAAATGTCGCTTAGACCCTTTTGCCGCGTAACCGTCGTTACACGCGAATACACAACGGCCATGATGCGTTAAGAGCTGATTGACTAAAATTTGATTTTCGATACGTTTTACGAACTAAACTTTCGTAAAACGTTTTCTATTCTAGTGGCGAGAAAAATCCGAATTCGCCGGAATTCGCGAAATCCGAGAGTATGATTGAAATCGGGATTTCGGAATTGTAGGCGTTTTCCGTACGATTCGAATACAAATCGCACCGGTCGATTCCGAAACCCGAAAATCGGAAATGCACGCGTTCGGATAGCCGAAATTCGGATTTTCGGATTATCCGGATTTACGCGGCATCGCGTCGTACGCGTCATTATAATCTCGATGCACGGTAATATTTTTATCGAACGACCTAACCGCGGTACGAGAGTTACAAAGTCCGAAACGATAATTTTAAATTGCGGAACAAGGAAGTGATATCGGTCGTGTGCGCGTCGCGAAAAAACGGACGCGGCAAAAACCGACTAAAACACTAAATTATTATACGGTCGGAAACCCAACGCGGGGTCACGTTTTTCGTCGGCCTTAGAAGAGTCCACACACGGGTCGACACGAGCTTCGCGCTGTGGACGACACGTCGTGGCGCGTCGTCCGCTTCGCCCGGAGTGGATTCCAAGAGACGTTTTTATTCGACCCGCGACGGGCGCGCGCTAGTCGAGATTAGTGTCGAAAATATCGCGACGTTCGGTACCGGTGATTTGCGAACGCGGAACGAATAGAGAAAAAAAAATATACGTCGTTCGGTTTAAAAAAAAAAAACAAAACGTTCGCGCCCACAAAACATTATCTTCTTCGCAAGAACGTACCGCTATTTCAAAAACGCATTGCCCGGCTCCGTACGCCCCCTCCCCTCCCTGCTCGCCCGCCCGCCCGCTCCGCGCGCGATTTTCGGGTGTACGGTTTCGTTGGATCGGTCGCGAAAGCCTAAAGGTCTCCTTTATCGGCGCCCGTCCGTCCGCGTAAATAACAACATTATTACCGTGTCCGGAGACGAGCGCAATCGAACCGATACTAATGCAAAAAAACCGTCGACCTTCGGCCATCGTCCGCTGCTTCTAATCAAACGCGCACCGCCAATACGGTCAGTATAACGCGATATACCCGTGCGTTATGCACGCGTAAAAAAATAAAAAAACAACTTTCCTCTCCCCTCCCCCCCCCCCCGGAACGATTTGAACCGTGAATACGTTTCCCGGCAGACTGTACTCTCGTGTCCCGTAACGTCCGTTTAATTTATTCGCCCGTATGACGCCCGATAATATACGATATTATTATCATCGTCGCCGGCGATATCGAATTTATAATAACCAACGGATGTTGTCGAACGGAACGGCACCGAAGGTAACGTGCCGTGTTTTCGAACGGACATCGTGATAACTGCGTTGTTATTATTATTATTATTATTATGTTACTAGAATGTTATCCTGAGGGGTTTTTTTTTTTTTTTTTTCAAATTTTTAACCAAGCGGAAAAAGCAAACGTATGATTTTAACGGAAAAGAATCGAAAATTTCGACCGGAGAACGGTATATTCGAATCGATTTGAATGCGCGTATTGGGAATATGAATGCGGAAGTCGATTTAATACAACGGAAATGGATAATCGCGGATGAAGAGGTTCGCGAAGGACGGTGGATTCGGTCCCGTGATTGGTGATGGTAATAAGCGCGAGAGGACTCTGGACACCCTTGGCGAGTGCGACGGATGCAAGAGAACTTCCTGTGTTCACGGTTCGACATTCGATACCGTTACCGAAGGTCAGAAGAAAGAGCCCGGAGGATCGTGCCGCACGGCGCGAACGAGGGCGCAAACGAGCGCTTTCGAAAGACCGACCGGGCGAGATTCGCGCGAAACACGGGGAACGTTTTTACGAAAAACCAGCGGTACCATTGCGACAGGATAAAAATTACGATTCGGCAACAACCGGAAATCGGTCGCGTTCATAATCGTGCTTTTTTAATTACAAGAACGACGCGCGGGCGGAATCGGCGGGAGTTCGCGATCGGGCAACGGCGTTCCGCCTGAGCTTCGTTCAGTTCGTTGGACCGGGACGGGCAGAGATTGCCGGTCACCATCGCGCTGCGCTCCAAACACGGGTATCCCCGGAAGGGCGTTGTTCTCGTAACACATTTACCGTTATTACTCTTGGACGTGATTTGTTTCAGGACGACGCTCGGTTTGTCGTTCCGGCGTGGCCGCCGTCTAGCGAAATACCGTGTACCGTTTTTTTCCCCTTTCCGACGGCGAAGTCCGTCCTGTTCGCGCCGGACCGGATTATTTTCCGCGCTCCCCTCGACACTCGCCGTCTTGCCGTCTTACCGGCGGACGAGACCCGCCCGCTCTTTGGCATCGGTCCGTCAACAACGGTCCGCGTCTCGCGCGTCGACCGGTCCACAAACGTCCGTCGCCACCGTCCCGGCTAAAACTGTTTCGCCGAGGACACGGCCGTTCGCCCGCGTCCGCGCGATCGGCGGTTCGCGCGCGCCGACGTCCGGCCGGCCGACGTCGCGGCGACGCGGCGGACGAAACGACCGCGACCGGTAGCCCGGGCGTTACACCCGCGGGCCGTTTAACGCGTTCATTTTATAATATTATCGTGCGCGTTCCGTTCGCCGCCGGTGGTCCGCCGCCGGCGCGGTCCGTCTCCTCATCCGCCCGGCGCGGTCCGTGTCCTCTACGCGCGCGCTCCGCGTCACGGTACGCGCTGACCGACGTCTACCGATTTTTCGAGCGCGCGCGTTTTCGTTTCACGATCCTCGTTACGACCGCAACAACAACAACAACAACAATAATAACGTTACAGTCTATTAAAACGGGCCGTCCGTTGTGTTTGGTTTTTTTTTTTTTGTTTTGTTTTGTTTTTCGTTTCGTTGTTTCGTGCCGCTCCGAGCGTTATTGTTTTCGTTTCGTGAACGGCCCCCGGGCGCCGTAATGCCCTCGCGCTCTGACCGTACGCGTACGCGCGGAGGAGCGTTCCGGCGGGACGGGGATCGTTTCCCACGAGCCGTCACCGCACGCCGCGCCGTGTGTCCGTACACGCGTGCGCGAGCATGGGCCGCGCGAGTCGTGATTTATCGCGGCGTCGACGGCCGACGGGTTACGGAACCGTTCCCGGACGTTCTCAAAGACGCGATAATAGCGTTGCCGTGCGCCGAGATCGAAAGACGCCGAGCGCCGCGAGGAAACCGCGTCTCCCCGGCACGCCGTACGCGGTATTGTCGAGACGCGCGTTTTTTTCCCGACCGGATTTCCGCGGTGGAATTTCTATTTTGTTTTGCCGAGCGATCGTTTGAACGGAACGCCCCGGCAGTGGACCGCGAGGGAGTAACGGAGAAATCGAAAGCCGCGGGGAACAGCGAACAGACCGTACGGAAACGGCGGCAGTCGTAAAAAGCGTCGAAATAAGACACGAAGCGACGGTACTCGGGAACGTACTCGGGGGAATTACGGGACAGCGAACGACGGTTCGACTTTAGATAACGACGGATTAAGGTTGCGGCGGACGGCTGGAGCGGATAACGCGGGAAAACCGCAACGAACGGAGACGTCTGACAGAGGACCGTGGTCCGTACGGTAACGGATCATGAGAGTACGCTTTGTCACACTTACAGTTTTGACGGGTTTCCCCCCTCCCCCCCGAGAAAAACGTCGTTGCGTCTCGCGCGTAGCCGAACGATTTACCGTTACGAGATCTTACCTGGACACGTGGGACAGCAAGTCCCGGGTTTCGGCGGGAACGGCTGTTGACATGGGGTGATGCACTGCATTCGGGTCTCCGTCACCACGCCCGCTCTGCACGCCATCACCGAGCACGGGTCGTCCGGGTCCGTCCAATCGGTGCCGCTGTCTCGCATAACGCCCTTGTACATGCAACCTGCGAACGTACGCGCCGCCGATTAACCGGGTCCCCGGTAAAATTGTATTTTATTTACAAATATACTTCGATACTGTTAGAGCTTATAGGAACACGGCTGGGTAATCGAATGCTGTACAGAGAGAAAAACCGTGAAATACAAGTGCGACTGTCGTAAAGCGTTCATGAACGTCCGGCGCTCAATCAAGAGACGCCCGGGACAAAAGTCCGTCGGAGGACGTGTTAGTGGCCTTTCGCGTGTCGAATACAATATAGGCTAACATTTCGCGAGAAACGCGATTTTAGCGTGCTCGAGCGTCCGCGAACACAAACGGAGATTCGCTCGAGAAGCCCGGCAGAGTCGATTCCGCCACTGGTAACGCTTTGGATACGTTTTCGATCAGACCTGATGACGCGCGCCGTACAGCAGGCGTCCCTAATGTATTAGCGATCGGACAGCAATCGCGGGACTTTCGATAAATAACCCCGCGAACCGAGTAAATCGGTTTCGGACACGGCCGATCTCTCGTGTACCGTACGCGCGATACGGTGACCGCAATGCCGAACCGTATACGATTAAAAACTCGACTACGGCGTTGCATAAAGCGAAAACATTGAGCGAGTGAGTGAGTGAGCATAGCCATACAAATAATAAAGTCAATGCGAGGACTATATTATAATACGACTGCAGTTCATTCGTCGTAATTTCGGAATAATTCGACAATTTTAGAAATGAAAAGTACATCGCAAAAGCCTTATTCCGTGAGAACAATCTACAACCCTATAGGATCTAAAGGGCAGTAAACGCCTATACAGTATACACGTAACCATTATAAGCAAAACGACGGCTTGTAAGTTGTGAAATTATAAAACGCTTTCGAGGCCATAAGTTCAAAAACGTTAAAAACTGCAAGTGTTCGTGAATCGTCCTTATAATATTAATTTATTGATCTCGAAAAACCGGATCGACTCAAACTCGCGTAACAATTATATTATAATATTATTGCGTACGGAAGTACACTCGAATTTTTATTCGGAAAACATTTGCACAAATTCGATCTGTTCTTTGCACCGTAGACTATTTAAACAGTTCGAGTGAAAAAAAAAAAAAACAGTCATCACGTTTGACTCATTCTAACTTTCGTGTCACGTGTGTATAAATAAACAATATTTCAACGCGCGTAAACAAATAATTTCAATGTGTTCACTGATGAGTGTGTTCGTATAAAATACTCGTTAAATCGTCACACGATATTCAATCTACCGCGATAATTAAGTCTATGAGTAAAATGTTAATTTTAAACTGAAATCGAAAAGCACGCGTGCAGCGCTTTAAAAAAAAAACCCCGTTCGGACGGGTTCGATTACACGTTTACGCGTAGCGTAAACACGAAATTTGTCAAAGGCGTTGTTGCTCGGGTGGAAAACCAAATAGTTTATCTCGTACCTTTGCACCGTCTGCAGCATCCTTGATTTTCCGCAAACATGTCCTGAATCATCTTCATGTAGCAGCCCTGCTCGTCGGGGCATTGTTCCTTGACGCATTCCACGAATCCGTTCTGAAACAGAGGAAAAAAAAATGTGCAAATGTGAACATATGTAACCACACGCGCACTTTTTAGTGCGAGCCTATTTTTAAGAAAAAAAAGGCAAAACTCATTGGGTGAGTACCGATTTTAACTGAACTAACTGACCGAAAAAGAACCCCCCCGAACAAATGGTTTCTACAAAAAAAAAGTGTAGAACGGAAATCGAACATTCCCCAAAAACGTTTTCAAAAGCGTCGAACGGCCGTTATCTCGTTCGAACGTTACGAAAAATCGGGGGAAAAATTTCGGAAAAATCCGCTTCCCAGGCGCCGCAAACGGTGACAATAACAATACGCCGAGCGCGCGTGTAAGGTATGAAATTACGATGACGGAGGTTATGAAGAAATCGGCGGTACGTCCGCGGCGGTCGCGGCGGCGGCGGCGCCTCCGGAACATTATCGCGACGGCGTCGACGCCGCCGCAAGTGTAATTATAACTGTCGTTTTTTTTTTTTAATATTGTTCGCGGAGGGGGGAATAAAAAATCACGTGCACGCGCGCGTCACGCGAGTTTTATTGTTTCGTTGTTGTTGCGGCGCGGTACCGACCTCCGGGAATCCGTTTCTGTAGCCGCCGTCGCCGCGGTCGCCGTCCGCTCTCTCGCGGGAATCCGATGCCGGAAAAACTTTAGAAGAAGGAAACAAAAACCCGAAAACCGTACCCTCCTAAATTGTCGTCCCCTGGTCAGATTTCCGTTCGGGAAAAACGCTACAGTTGAAAATCGGAGCGAAATCTCGTAGAAAAATCGTCCGGAAAAAATCAAAAACGACATTTTCCGTTCGTTCCGCTCTGAATCTAAGGAAAAAAAAAAAAAAAAAAAAACAAAGTCGCCCTGTAGCGCAGGCAGCGTTATGATGTCGAGTTTTGCGCGCGCGGCTCTGTCCGTGCGTAATTGATTGACCGCGCGCTCACTCGTCGCACGATTCGCGCTCGGTAATTATTAATAAAACCGGCCGGTTGATTTACTGACGTGTTTTTTTTTTTTTTCTTTTAATAATCGGTGGCAGTCGCCGTCGACGTCGTAATAATTTTATATACGCGTGGGAGGGGGTGAAAGGGGGGGGGGTAATAATGAAACACAGCGTCCGGCGGTGAATTTTTTAGCGAGCGCCGCGTTAATAACAGCCGACCACGGTACCGGGACTACGGCGTTCGGCGCGAAAACCGTCGCGGAGCCGCGGGTCACCGAGTGTTTTTTAAACAAGTTCCCTCCGCCCCCCCCCTTGGGTACGAAGGCGTTTCGAAGGCGCGCAAAAGTTTCGAACGGCCGACGGCCAAGTCGAAACAAACGCGACAGCGCGTTCCGGACGGTGAAGGAATCATATTGTTCATATTGTAACGTTGCGTTCCCGAAACACATTTTTTTTTTTTTTTTTGAATTTCAATATAATTATTATTTTTTTCTCGTGGATACGTAATTCCGGTGAAATTCAAGTCGTAATTATAACCATTATTAATAATAACATACGATATTTAAAAAAAAAAAAACTGTTATTTTTGTTTACTCGTCAACGCGAATACGAAAAAAATGACCATGTCGATTGACGAGTACTTTGTACGGCGCGATCGGTACTTTAATTTGAAAACGGTTATCAAATTAACCATATTATGTTACGATAATTAGACGATATAATCGTAAACACATCACTGTCGTAACATTTCTTACCTGTAATCACCACCAAGAGAAAAAAAAAAAAAATTAAAACATTCGAGCATGAATTGAAACGTGTTCAAATGCCTATCCTAACAAAATCGAAATATTATTATTATTATTTAAATTCTGAGCGGAGCGAGGAATGTATTGGTCTTACAACGATGATACGGGTACAATCCAACTGGGATGGTACTATAGGGGAAGGTCAGTTTTTTTATTTTCCCAAGGGTTTTCATAATAAATGGGAAAACGGGAAAAAAATTTAGGAAAAACGAGAAAACGTACGAAACGCATTGTTTTCAAACCGTATAAATAATATCACGGCCTTTTAAAACGCGTAACAACCGAAATCCGCTCAACATCGTTTATCGTTAACAAAAATGAATCGTTTCGTACAGATACGGGCGCATTAAATTTCCCTCTATATCCTAATCCTTCCCAATTTCCGACCGACAACAGTGACCCACCCGTCGTACAAAGTATGTCCGTATCTCTTTATTTTTTTTTTTTTTTTTCCGTAACCCGTATATTATTTTGTAGCTCTCTTTTCCGTTCCATACGGTTATTCCCGTTTGTCTCGGCTCTTCGCGTAGCTTCCGGGTCCCGCATCTTTCGTGATTTAAATAACGAGGTCGTCTCGTCCGGTCTTTTCCGTTCCATCACGATACCTTCTATTATTAATAATAATTGTGCCGTGTAGCTGTGCTGGACGTCGGAGTGCACGGTCCTACCGCTCTCCGTCGTCTCACGCGCTAATAGAATCCATCGGCGATCCACGTTCTTCGCCGACTATTCCCGGGTACCTCGTTGTCGGGTTTTCCAGTTACATCCGTCTGAAATTTTCACACGCACCTCCGGTGGCCACAAGACAAAAAACCATGTAGAATTGGGATATTGGCAGTAGGATGAGATAGCTATTTATAAGTATTTTCCGATGGAATCCCCAGAATCTTAAACGAAAATCTCAAAAACAACATGAACTCGCAAGAGTTTCTTTGTAAGAAATTTAAATTAAAAAAAAAAAAAAAAAAAAACGGGTTGTCCATTTTTCGTTCCCATTTATCAAATGCTACCGGAAAATGCTTTATCGATTTTCGGAGGGTACTTTTTCTGTACGAACTGCGGATAGGAATTTTGGTCTGAAAAAAAAAAAGAGAAACCCGCACATCATAGTAGAACGCAATTTAAAAAAAAAACGACCGGCTACAATGAGCTGAAGTTATACATACGCACAGACATACGCGCGCGCACACACACACACACACACACACACACACACACACACACACGATGTAATTACGATTTGTTTACGGCGGTCGTGACGCGTCTCGCGACCTTTTTGAGCGGGCAATAAAACAGCCAGACACGTCCATTACGATTAAATCGCCGACCGCGTCCGTTTTTTTTTTTTTTTTTTGTTGTTTTTTTAATAATTGCGCGTTGTAACATACGCGCGCGACAAGCTACAGTAAATACCTATACGTGTTTTCTCCGGACGAAAATTTAATTCGTACGCATATTATAATTACGAGACTCGTACGAATATTTTTTTGGGATCTTGTTCCGCAATTCCGGATTTCTTGTACGACCGACGATACGATATTTACCGTAAAACGAACCAGAGTATATTTACATCTCAGTTTCGGTAACAGCCGAAATGGAATGTTATGCGAGTATTCGGAACGTCCATTGGGTGATCATCGGACACCGATTAATTTCAATCGGTAGATAAAATATACGGGACTCGCACACGATTCGACGGAACTCGATTTACAGATAGTCGGATTCGTCTTCAAGAAACCCTATAATACAGTGTCGCTACCTCGTTGCCCTGTGTTTGGGTACATGCCAATTACGGCTCTAGCCTACTACGTTTTTAACACGAATGTAAAGTCCGGTGGCACCAGCGAATAATTACACAATCTCCTCGTGCCCCGAGCCCCGGCCAGTTTGTTATTGATTGAAAATTGAAATGTACATTGACTGCAGATACGTTTTTTTTATTATTATTTATGACTGCCGGGTAACCGGTATTTTTTTTTTTTTTTTTACGGGAAATAAAAATTATAATATACCGCGAAGCCGGTTCCGCCGGGTTCGCGCGATCGACGGATACTCGGGAATTTAGACTTTAACGTAATTATTGATGACGATAATAAAAACACATCTCGTGCTTTTTTTCAATACAACGGTATATCGGCCCGCGGGTTCGTTTACAGGCTATGGAAACCGATCGACGCTAAGCAGCGGGCCGAGCGCTTTTTCTCGGCCCATAGTACGGTTCGGCCTTACACGTTTCCGAACCGAGTGCGATTTTACCCGTTCTAATTCGGATTGGAACTCGAACTGCGCATTGAAACTCAAAAAGCGCATTGGACCGTACCGTCCCCGAACGGTTTCCCGCGAAATTATCAATACCGTTAAACACGCGGTGACACTGTCGCTGCTCGTTACCCCGGTTCGGTTTCGGCGTCCCGGCGGACCCGGAAAAGCGGATTTTCCGCGTTTACGCCGACGACCGATCGCGGTACGAACGCCGATGATAATGTTATTGTGTCGTATTTGATCGCGCGGACCACGAAAGCGGCACGCGAACCGGGCGTCGAACTCTGCGTGGTTTTTTTTTTTGAGAGAGAAGCGGCCACGGCGACCTTCGGTCGAGAGCGAAAAGTACACACGCGTCCTTGTGGGTCGGCGAGCGCGCGCGAACGGGGTGTGCCAAACCGAGTCACGGTGAAAGGAGCCGCGCGACCGACGAGCGCGGCGGCGGATCGTCTCGAGGGCTTTTCCCCGCGAAACGATTCCACGACCACCGTACGTACTGTATCATAATTTATAACGTACCGTCGTCGGCACAGTATATATTATTATTATTATTTTTTTTTTTTTTTCCGAAAACTTTTGAACTTTTAGATATCGACTTAGTTATTTCTTTTGAAAAATTCATTTTTAATTTATTTACGAATCGTTTGTACACAAAACTGTTTACCATCGTTTTCAACGAAAATAACTGTTTGTTTTTTTTTTTTTTTTTTTCAGTGAACAACATTTTCGCCGAACAAGAACCTACTAACCCGAGCCTTATAAGTACAGTAAACCTTATAAACGCCGTTCAATTAGGAAACGCTCTTGTCGCTATATGTCATAAGAAGAGATTTCGCTACCTATAGTGTACCGTTTCACTAGCCTTCGATTATTACTGGGACTCGGAACTTATTGTATTTGAAATCCACAAAGAAACCGCTTAAAAACGTCTGAAAAACTTTGAGAAAAGCACTCGATAAAAAATCAAAAAAGTAAAAAATAATAGAAGGGTTTAAGTGTCTCCCGTCTAGCGGCTTTAAAATATTAAATCCAATTTTCTAACGCTACACGAATCGTTAATCCAAAGTTAATTTATTTGATAGTACGTACAATTTGTGATGTAAACCGAATAACTTTTTGTAAACCATTTGTGTCGTGATGTTTACGCGATTAACCTGTATATTAAACCTTTATTCTATCGTTTGGTCAAACTGAATTCACACTCAAATGCTTTTTTCCGAGGCTTTTTTGACGCTTTCGAGTACTTTTTTTGTGTATTTTAAGTGCAACAAGTCCCGGGTTTTAATTATTACCCGTAATTATTATCGGTAATTATTATCCGACACGGTACCGTACAATATATCTAAGGACAACATTATACGGCTGTGACGGTGTAATCCCGCTGTACGACATCCGGTGGCGTCAAGCGTCATAATTATTGCACTCTACTCGTACGGTCCGATTGCGCGCGCGTTATTACAATATTTTTTAACAATAATAATTATAATGATTACAGTCGAAATGCGATACCCGCACACGTTCCGCGGCGGTATCGATGGTCACAGCGGTAACGTGTGTACGCCCGCGGTATTCTGCTGGGTATTTACCCGGTGGCCGGTTCGCGTGCGACGGCCGGGCGAAGATTTCCGCGCGGATCGGCCGCGGCACCGTCGGGCCGGAGAAACCTGCGTAATTTTTTTTTTCTCATCAGGTGTGTATTAAAAAAAAAAAAAAAAAATCATAATAATCGGCGCGCGACGGATATATTCTTATACAACGGATAATTTCCACCGCGCGACGAGCGGCGGGCACGCGCCCGAAATGAAGTCGGAAACATTATCGAACGGAAAAATACGTATTCTCGATCGAGTTAATCGTAATCAACTCGATCCGGGGCCCGCTTGGAATTGTCGCGTCCGATTCCGGAGATCTACGGTTCTGCGAACCGTTTCGCCGTTAAACGTCTGCATATTTTCGCCGCCCGATCTACACGTATAAAATGGTTGGACTAGGACGTGTAACGGAAATCGATTTGTACCTGTGAGCAACGATAAAACATCGCTTACGGAAAACGATTCTGAGCGGAGTTCAGTCGATAATGTCGCTCTGTTAAGTATGCATTATCCGACCTCGTTTTCATCTCCTCTCTTCTCAACGGCACTCTCGATGCTCCCGACTTACTAGCCAACGTCTCATTCCGCGTGCCCTCACACTACACTCGAAATCACTCCCTCCATGCCGTTCCAGCTCACCTCACGTCTCAAGGCCACAATCAATCTCTCCGTAGGACGTTGCGCCGCCTCGACCATGCTCATCCTGTACTTATCATTGTTATTTTACTGTTTACTAATTATTGTTTTCTTACCACTGCTCTCGGGGTGTTAAATAAATAAATAAATTTAAATAACTATATATTTTCTTTAATAATATTTGTTTAATATTGTACCGGTTTTCCTATATTTTTTTTGTCGGTTTTCACATTTGCTGGGAAAATTCTTGGGAAAATCAAAAGACGACCTCCTTAGAGTACCACCCTAAGAAAATTTCGTTTCAGAAAAGGGTCTATATTGTATACATCAGAGTATAGTTGGCAATAAGAATTCTCATAAAAAAAAAATAAAAAAATAAAAATACATCTTTTTAAAACCATTGGTTTACATTCTTTGAATTTCAACCCCATTGAATTAATGCATTACAACTACACGCGCTCTAGTATAAAATAGTTAACCTGCACAATCATGAATTTGATTACCAGTATCGTATTTTATTAAGATTCAAATCACTTTGTATGTGTGCGTTCTTTTTTCTTTTTCTTTTTTCAATACACAATTAAAAAGAAAGTTATATTGAAAAAGCCGCGTTATAATCATTTCATTTCTTCTATGTAAACTGAAAGAATGCGAAAATCGCAGTTCCGATAGTCGGTCGTCGCGCCGCTACGGCTGTACCGGGAAGAAAGGAATTCGATATCTAGTTCGAATCTGATAATCTTGTACATGATATTGTTTTTGATTTATGTCCGTTTTAAAAAAGAAAAAAGGTTGATTAAAAAGTCTGAAACAAACGTTGGACGACGAGTCGTTGCCGCACCGTGTAACGACGTCGTCGATTTATTATAACAATACTATACGAGGGTCAAATTTCTGAAATCGCTCCCCCCCTACGTTTTCATCTCCGAAAAAAACACGGTCGTACCGTGTATACCATTATTGTCATTTTCTCCCCGTTGATCATTTATGAATGATCTACCATCGCGTACAATATAGTGAACATTAGAAAAATATTATTTTTTTTAACTTTTTAACGACTAGTTGATTTTTTTTTTATCGTTACACAATTAACTTATCTAGTTTATGTGTTTATGGCTTAAACTTAACTTTTAATAGTTACTTTGCATGGACGTCTGGTTAAGTTAACGAGTCGAGGAATAAATGTTTTTTTTTTTTTTTTTAAGCCGCCCGAAAGCTTTTATTGTAAGGATTAAAATAAATTTTTAAACAACACATTATCAAAGGTGTACATAAATACTCGCGACTGAGGAATAAATAATGGTTTTTTTTCGAAATTTGAAATAAAATTTTAATTGACTGTTCCAAGTACTACGGTTTGAATTAATTTATTTTTATAACTTAAAAATTTTGCATTGGATACATTGAGTGATGATTACTTTTTTTTTTTTTTTTGTAGCGATAGAAAATATTTAACTTTTTAAAATCGAGTTAATTTAACGTCTTTTTGCATTTTATCGTATCATCTTTACTAGCTAGAATTATCTTTTGTTAACTTTCAATTTTCGTTTATTTAATTTTAATTTTCATTAACTTGCCCGCCTTTGAATCCGAATAGATTTTCGAGGGTGTTGTTATTCAAAAAGTATTTTAACATATTGGTACGTGCAACAACGAGGATGGCGATAGTATTACAATAAAAATTGTCAGTCTCATCAATAATGAAAAAAAAAACCAACAACCTCAACAATATATATTATGCCATATTATGGTAAAATGATTACAGCAATGTGCGTATCCATGACAACATTGATTGCTTGAAAAATATTAATAAAATAATAAAAACTTAATAATAACAAAAATATAAATAAAAACGGTTACCAATGACAACCTTATCAATAATCTTTGAACAATTGTTAAACCAAAGAACCATGTTTTACTCATTATCTCGAAAACTTATGAGAATTTCGAAAAAACGATTTCTCTAAAGTATCAACCAAGGAACATTTCATTTCGGATAAAATGCTATACTTGAAAATCGGAATCAGGTTTCCGGTAGAAAATAGATAAATATCTTCGTAAAAGCAGTACGTCCTTCGCTAAACTCAGAATCTTATAAAAAAAAAAAAAAAAAATCATTTTTAAATCGGTTACCGTCACCCACACGCCGATTATTATTTTATTTTATCGCATACTCGACGACGTTTTCGCGTTTCAGTAAATAATAATTTAAAAAGAATTTTTTTTTTTATTATTATTCGTTCCGAACACCTGTTTCGTTAAGTATACGTGTATTATGTATTTTATTATTATATAGCTGCAAATCATTTTAATCGACTCGACAACGTTTTTTTTTTAGCCGATCAGCTGTTTCCCGTTCGCGCGTTAATTTTTAATTAGCCCCCTCCCCCCGCGTGTGACTTTCACTTTGATCGCACACACGCTATGACAGCTATACAAACGGGGCTATTACGCAAAATTATGTACACACAGTCACGGGCATCACGACGGAAAATAACACTGTGATAATGTTATCACAGACAATACGTATGTACAGCACCGAAAATCGGTGACAGTAGATCAGTCTCACGACCAGTGGCTATGTACGATGATATTCGAATATTTTTCGATTAATGATTTATTTCGATAGGTGTCGGTCGATTTTATAAAGGCGAAAATCGATATTTTCGTGGTGCGGGGTTCGTCGAAAAAAAATAGTAGCATCCCGAACAAAAATAACAATACTGTTATAGCACGGAGAATCATACACCTTCGTCCTAAAATTAATTTTTAACATTCCAAATGCAGTTCTGTTTAAAGTAACAAACATATTATCTTAATACGGCGCCTTTAAAACCACATAAGATCAAACAATACAATTTCAATCCGTTTAATTGGAAGAGAAAAATAACCGTTTGAGATGATACGGTTTCGTCTAAAATCGTGTTTATAAGCCTCGAACAGTTCGTATGCACATTTATCGAACAGAAAAAGGTACTTAATTAACGCACTAGAAGAAAAAATCAAAATAAAACGTTAAAAGCGTACGAAATCCGAAAAAAAAAAAAATAAAAAATAATACGGTCTGAAAATCCCGTGAAAATCCAAAAAAAACTACACGCGCGTCGCGATGAGTGTAACAAGTATTGCGACGCGAGTCGGTCGCCGTTCGCACATTGTTTTTACGTGCGGAAACACCGTGTAGAGCGACTGGACGGACAAAAATCAAAATGTCGATCGCATTTTCTCTACGTAGGTCCGTTGCGCAACCGGCGTCGTCGGTACCGCAGCGCAGTCGACGCAGCTTTCCGAAAAACCGTACGGCGGTTCGCGGGACACGCGTTCGAATGAGAAGGTGTCGGGGGGGGGGGCGGGGGGGGACG
>CABPRJ010000504.1:642979-659518 GCA_902439185.1 Cinara cedri | reverse complement strand
CAAAAAAAAAAAAAATGCTTACGGGAAAAACCGACGGACGGCCGCAAACGTCCGAAAACCGCGCGCTGCACCGGCGAGTGTGATACGGAGCGGCCGCGCGCAATATCGCAATCGACGGGCGTCGTTGTTGTTGTCGTCGCCGTCGTTGCGGACAACGCGCCGGGCCGGGCCGGGCGAGAGGCGCGCCGTGGATTCCGGACGGGTTATCGAGCCGCGCGCGAATTACGGCGCTCCGGGCGAGCCGTAAGCGTAACCCAGTTTCGGGGGGAAAGAAAAAAAAAAAACGATACTTTCACCGGGTCGCGCGCGGACACAATACCGTCGCCATTATCGCTCGGACCGATTACTGTTGCGCGCGGTGCGTATCGTTTGCCGTACCGCCGCCGCGATTCACTTATCGTCGTTGCCGCGGAGGCCGCTGCACCGCGGCTCCGTCACGTCGCCGGTGCACCAGCGCGACGGGCGGCCGGACGGACGGTTCCGCGAGTGCCCGGCAATCCGCCGCCGCTGCCGCGTTGTATTCGCCGTGCGCCACCGCCGTCCCCGCTGACGGACGCGGCGTCCGCCGTCGTTTCGGTACGACTCCGGACGCGCCGTTTCCGCGGCGATTTCACTCCGGCCGCGCGTCCGCGACACGGCCCGACCTGGAGTTTCGGACGGGGCGCACGCCTAGAGAACCGCCGCACGGTCGCCGCCGCGTTACGCGCCCTGTACCCGATGCGCACACGGGCCGATGACGCGATATTGTCGCGACGGACGTTCAATCGTACGGCGGCAATTGGCCGGCTCAAAAGTCAACGAAACCGGTTTCACACCGACGTTCAACTGCATTCGCTTTCGTCGACTCGATGCGATCGACGAATCACACTGCCGTCGTACCGAGATGGAATTTCGATTGCGCGGTATCGAATTCGCGGGCTGCGCGCGTCGGTGCGAACGGGCGCCGTCGTCTTTCGCTTTTACCCGCCGAACGGCCGGTTCGACAACGGTAATACCGTACAGTCGACCGGAACCGCGGCGAATCGCGACAAAGCGAATTCGAATCGACTTTCGGCGACCCGTCGACTGTTACCGGAGTCGCCCGACCCGACTCGCCCGGCCCCGTCTGTTTTACAATTACGGTTACACAGAATATCGGATGGCGGATGTACTCACTTTGCACATGCAGGCGAAACACTGTATGTTCTTGATGGATTGCACGTTGACGATCTCCCCTTCGTTCATGCAGGTCTCGGGGTATCCTGAAACAGCGAAACGACCGTTACGTTAAACACCGTCGCATAATGTGTCGTGTCGACAATAATATGTCGACAAAACGATCGCGAAATCGGTCCGGGACGGTTGTCGACGGGAACTCGAGTAGGTGCGCGCCGTTACAACGTATACAGTTTGAAGCCGAACGTAATACCGAAAAAACAATACGCGCGGATCGATTAATACGATACGATCCGCGGACGACAATAACGACAGCGAGTCGCGAAAGTAAAATTTCGAACGCGCGCCGTTGTCGCGACGCGGACAATGGTCGCGACATTTTTTTTCCAAGTGCGAAAATAACGCGGCATAGTACAACATTGGGTGTAAAAAAAAAAAAAAAAAAAAACAACCTCGTAGGGCGTTAGTCGTGTACAATATTTTTGGCCGGGCGCTCCTGCGGCGCTGCGGCTGCTCCCGACGCGGTTACGTTGAGCAAATACGAAATCCGTTGCGCATTTCGAATCGGCGTCGTTTTACCGAGCTGATTTCGTTGCGTCGAACCGTAACGGATTTAACACCGCGTTGAATTTATACCGTTCGGTTGACTTTGCGCCGCGCGTGATTTATCGTTTGTGAAAAAAAAAAAAAAAACATCCTATTTGTACGTATATACGATTTATAAAATAAACAAACGCGCGGAGAAAAAACTTAGCCCGGAGTATAATTGTATAATTGGTTATGTGTGTGTGTATTTATTACGACCGGTTCCGATTAAAAAAAAAAAAAAAAAAAAAAACCGTTGGGTAAATAACAAAGCCGAGAAAATAACGTAACTTAAATATTTCCACGGACTCGCCCGGCCGTAGTGTTAAAAATACCCGGTTGGAAATGTACGAATCGGTTACGGACGATCGTCAATCCGTGTATAGGTAACGGCACTCGGTGCATAATATTTGTCATAATGTCTAATACGTGCAACCAAATAACGTACGCAACACTACAGTGCGCTGTTGAAGACCGTAGGCTTGCTGTCCGTAGGCACGGTGCTCTGACCGTCGGTGAAACGCGTGTAACGGCATTTGCAAAACTCACCGAAAAATCCCCGGCTTTTTGGCCGTCATAACGGGTCACCTTAAACGCTAACGGCCGACACTGAATAGCGACCGTACGCAACCAACGAATGGAAATTTGGCGACGGTTCAAAAAGTCGGGTGACGTTGGCGATTGTTAAAACTTTAAACTGCGATGCGAAAAACCATTTTACTAACCGCCCGCACCACGCTGATAAACCGAAATACCGAAACAAGGAGAATATCCAATGTTTCCCCGCGCACGCCGTGATAACCACTTAACTAATACATTTTTTTTTCGAATTTCACTTGTACGTTTTTTTCGAAATAACTCGGAATTTTTCGAGTTCCTTGGTAATTGTATCGCGACCCGCGGTCACTACACAGACTCGAACGAGACTCGCATGCACAAATGCACTAATGTTTATATATATATATATATATATATATATAGTTTTCCAGCAGCAAAATATATATATACGCGGTCGGTGTTTTTTATTATTATTATTTATTTTTTTTTTTCAGGCGATATCTTCGGTATGCGCGGAGTTTTTATACGGCGTAAAAAAAAAATTACCGCGTTATCCAAAACCTCTCGAATCAGGAATTTATATCGCGAGAACCGCGATGCGAAACGTCCGCCGAAACGGTGATTTTAACACTCCAATTACACACACTGCCGGGTTTTCGTGTATATTACTGTTGTGGCGTATCGGCGCATTCCCCTCTCCCCCCCCCATCGGAAACGTATTCGTCGCAATAAATTTCCTGGCACCGATCCGCGCGGGACTGTTCAGTGTACGTCCGCCCCAATAATCTGCGGACCGTCTCTCCCATACAATGTTCCCGCCTCGAGGATTGACACGTCGGTGTTTACGCGTGTGCTTTCTCCCCCCCCCCCTTCAGATTTGTTCGTTCTTCAGATTCTGAGCGCGGCGACGATTGTATTGGTTTCACTTACACTGACGCGTGTGCTATTTTCGTACAACTTTTTTATTTCCAGAAATCTCGTTCCGTTTAATCGAACGACAACGGAGTCAAAATCGCAACATTTTCGGTTTTTTCGGCGCGTAAAGGAGGTCATATTTTTTTTTTTTTTGCCGTTTTTTTCGTACTCAGTGTATCCCACAATCTCACACTTCTCACCTACAACAGTGACTTGTCCGGACCTCGGATACTCCGTACGCGGTATTCACGCGGAAATTCCATTGCTGTTTTAACAATTCGCGAGTAGTATTTATTTCAACGTAAAAAACCTAATGTAATAATCATCCAACATCGTCCGATAATCATAGTAATATTAATATGATAACGCATAAGTATTCAATAACGTTTCACTGGTGTTGGCGTTTTCCGTCTGACTGCGCCGGTGCGCACTTTTCATCAACACCATCAAAGTATACACACCGCAAATCTCATCCGTAAAATCGGCGGTGTAGATTCTAATATTCGATAAACCTCGTGTGACGTACTTTAATCTAATAGCTGTTGTAAAATCGAATTTGCGTTGACGATTGAAGATTACGTCTCATTTCTTAGTGTCATATTACCGAGTGGACGGTGCCGTATTTATCGGATTTGATTTTCAATGTTCCCGGAACGTAGCCGAGTAGGTTAAGACCATTGGAATTAAGCATAATATAGTCGTGACGTTGTACTGCTAGGTTTATCAGCCGCGTCCGAATATCGATTGCGATAAGAGACAACGTTCATTTATGACGAAAACTGTATCGCACAGAAAAACCGATTGTCGATGGATTTTAGTTTGTTACGATCTGGGCCATTAGACGATTGTGATTTCTATGCATATTTGATGTTCCGAATTACGCCTGTTAAGTAACTTTTATTAACTATGAACCTCACCGAGAAAAAGTTTTAAAAACACCGGTAATATCGTACCACCAACACTGCGTGTAGTAAACACGAGTGTAACCAGATGGAAAACGATGTATACGACGTGGAATTTCGTTTTTTCTGCCCGTGAATTTGATTCCGACCGGAAAAATCGCTCCGACCGTCAATACGAACGGTTATTATTTGTGGCGAATTTCGACCGATCGGTGTATTTTAGTGGCCTTTTTTTCGACACTATCCGTACCTATAAACTCTTTCTTATAACCGATAAACGACGGAATGTCCAAACACTTGGATGTTAAACTCTGAGTGGATCGAAGAAGCAATGACGTTTATTTTTTTTTTATCCGTAAACGACTTTTTTACTAGCCATTTCGCTTCGGTTTACAACGATGGCGCTTTTTCCGCAAGGAAACTCGACTAGAGAGGAGGTGTACTTTTTAAAAGCTATTTAAAATGTTCGAACTCCACGCAGGGTAAATCGGTAACAATCGGTTTTCGTAAAACGATTGCTGTACGCGAGAATTTCAAAATTTGAATCGGCTAATAAAGCGATATTTAAGCGATATTATTATTGTTAAACGGCAAGAGTGACGGACGAATAACTGTCACCGCACGAACGCATTGAAATATATTGTTTTATAATTTTACCGTCGTGTCACATTTTCACGGACGTTTTTGTCGGTAGACCCGCTCTCATATATCGTATCACTCGGCCGTATCACCTGTACGGGCGTGAGTTGAAATCGATCTAGCAGTAGACCGGGCTCGTTATAACAGTCCCGGCACAGCGCCGCTGCGACAACAGTGCAAATCGTCGGCTCCGGAACTCGGGGATTTTTTTTTTGTTTTCGACGGATAACGGATGCGCGTGCATTAAACCGAAAATTTATTATCCGCTCTATTATACGCACGCGTACATTCGTATATGCGACGTCGAGAGAAGATTTCGAGACGTTTATGTTATTATTTATTATCATTAATATTGACCACTGTGTTGCAGCGTTATATCCGTCCGTCGTATTATTCCTCGCCGTCGCGTACATGCCGATCGTTGGCCAAGAGCCATAGCAGAGCGTCGCATAAACAGAAACCGTTTTGAAAACACGTTACAGTTTACTCCGCGATAAACGATTGCATTGTTACTACGGACCACGAATTCTGTGGAGAATACGCACGTCGGGAACGAGCTCGAGAATCGGACGCATAGCGTCTATATCCGAAACGGAACGGCGAAATCTGAAACCGGCAAAAGTGCGGTTTCGGTGTCTTAACCGATTCGGATAACGACGTCCGCCCCGAAAAAAAATGCGCGCCCTTAACGTTCTGAATCGTATTCTAAAAAAAAAAAAAAAAACAAAACAAAAAACGAAATTCCGTATCGATCCGAGTCCCGCGTCATCCGGCCGAAACGTTTCGTGTCATATTACCCGGCGTTTCAGCGAAATATATCGGGCGAAAAATGGCCGTGATAAATGAACGCACGCGCTCACATCATAATTGTCGGCCGACTCGGGTAAAATACTTTCTTGGAAGTATTCAGAATAAATTCGAACGCGAACGCTTTGCAAACAGTGCGGCACTTCAGGAATGCGTGTTAACAAACAATCGTCAGTCCGCGGGAACTAAGGACGTGCGGTAAACACGCGCGCGCGCGACACGTTTGAATCGTTGGGGATTTCGAAATAACAAACGGTACCGAAATCCGCGCGGACGGTAAACAACCGCCGCGGGACTTTGAATGTAACGCGCGCACGGCGAACGGCGGGGTGTTTTCGATTAATCGAAAAAGCGTTTTCCGGGGGAAACCGGAGCGCGCGTCTCCCGGCGAGACGGACACACACACACACACCGGCGGCGCATTTTCGAACCGCTCGGAACGGTCACTCGGCCCGGAACAACGCCCGCGCCCGACGGTCGGCAACAACAATACCGTCGTGGCGGTACCGCGGTGATTTATCACCCGATCGGTTTACGCGGAAACGCGCGCGCCCGCGGGCAACACACCGACATTGACGCCGACGCCGTCGCCCCCCTCCACCACCCCACCCCGTCCGCCGAGGGTATTGCACGAGACCTCGCGAATAAACCTCGCGGTCCGAGTCGTCCGGCCGTTTATGCGTGCGCGCGCGACGTCGCGTACTTCACCGGTAACGCGCCGCGAATAATGGACAACGTGACCGCGAGCTTTTTATCCGCGTGCGGTTGCGCGGCAGCGGCAGCGGCAGCAACACCGGTAATAATAACGATAATAACGATAACGGTAACGATACGCGGCAGCTCGGACGGATCCGACGGCGGGCTCGATTAATTCATTACATTGTTCGTTCGCACGCCTCGCCGCCGCCGCCGCCGACAACAATAATAACGATTGCGTTTCGCGCGGCGTCGGTAATCGTCACGGTTCAGGACGGCCGGTACGCGTTCGTAACGCGCGTTTAACAAGAGCCGTTTATAGGCCGAAAGGGAAAAGAAAATAAAAAAAAAACCCGCACTCGTGGCGCCAACGGCCGCGCGGCGGTACCCGCGAAGACTCCCGGCGTCCGTCGGCGGCGACGACCGCCGTCGCGAGCGTTGCCCCGAGGACGACAATATTATCGTTGTCGTCATTGTCGTTGTCGCGGGACCGCGTCCTCGGGATTTCCGATGGGCCGCGCTTGTAAGGCCGGCGATTGATTCGCAACGCCGTCGTACGTGCGTGACGGACACGTCGGCGCGTCGCATACACGACACCGCAACGAACGGCACGCGGAGTCGGCGGCCGACAACAAATGTCGCGTAAAGTGCGCCGTATCGCGCCGCGCCCTGGAAAACGATTAAACGCCGCCGGTCGGCCGGTGTCCGAATCAGAAACACGTCCCAACAAAAACGTTTGCACGCTTTCAACACCGGGATTACTTGTCCGTCATTAAACATTTCAACATTCGCAACATTCATTCGTAGTCTTTCGGGCGTGTACTTATTACCGAGTAATTACGTTTGATATTTTTTTTTTTTTTTTTTAGTGAATACGGCCTAAACAGTAAAAATTGTTGGGGGAGCGGAAAAATTCGCATACGTCGTCAGCGAAGCGAGACCGCGGCGTGTTTCGTCTCTCGCGCACGGAATAGCCGTTTTAGGTGTCGTCGAAAACGCTGTAGCCGATGTACTCGCGAGCCCCCGGATTTTCTACGCAGCAACACGCGCGCGGGCGTTTCCGTTAGCGTTGCCGGCGAAATACTGTTGAATATCGAGAAAAAAAAAATAATACCAACAACCGCAACGATATGTAAATATCGTGCGCGTCGGCGAACGTCGACGGTACGACCGATCCCGCGGCGGCGCGGCGTACCGCGACGGCGCGCAATAAAACACGCGGCCGTTTACGCGCGCGCAGAGCGCAACGGAATTTACCGGACCGAAAAACAAGGAAAAGAAACAAAAAAAAAAAAACAAACGAAAATAAACAGCATTAAGGCAGCGGCCCGGGTGTGTTAAACTCGCGCGATTCGTTCGCGAAACGATCTCGGGACACGAAAACCCACGACGGCCCGGCAGCCGACGACGACTACGACGGTTCGCGGCGCGTGTGTTTTTCAATTTTTTTTTTTTTTTTTTTTTAACCGATACGTCCTTTGTTCGCTCGCGGTCTCCGTCGTCGTCGTACGAGATACTTGTTATTGTATTATACACTCCGTAGTGTACTGCTATAATAATATACGTATGCGGTATACTTCGGCGGTGGTCCGCGCTCGTCGGCGACGACGTCGTCCGGTTATGACCGCGATCCCGGGGGTTATCACTTAATTCGTTTTTTTGCCGCCGACGTCAGGAAAAAAAAAAAAAAAAAAAAAAAAACAAACCCGATGACTTTATATCATTATTATCATTATTATTATTATTATTATTATTATTATTATTATTATGAAACCGCCGATCGCGAGCGGTAATAACACACACGGAACGGTCAAAATGTTACCCCGACATCGTTATTAATGAGCGTGTACTCCGCCTCGTCCGCTTGCCGCTGCGCCGAGTGCACCTAAAAACCTTTTGTCTCGTCGACTCGTCGGCGCACCGGCACCGCACACGGCAATCGTGTAGGTATTTTGTCTCTCTCTCTCTCTCTCGCTCTGGCTCGCTATCGTCCCAGAAGAACAAACAACACACGCGATAATCATATAATAACGAGAACCTCGGGGGCGGGAGGAAGGGTCGGAGCGAGGCTGAGGGAAAACGTACCATTATGTTATTATTGTATGTATATACGTCGTATCATTATATTATCATTATTATATTGCGGACGTAGGTAACAATAATATTATTACTTGCCGGATAAAAGCGTGTACTTTAGAAGAAAAGAAAAAAAAAAAAAAAACACCCGCAAAATCAAAACGGGGCATACGGAACAGAAAAGAAAAAAAACAGAACGGTACATAGAAAGGCCGTGCAACAACGGCTGTACGTAATATCCAGTTTGTAAATCGTATCAAACGACATGTTATTCTGTAAATAACGACAACCATTAAACGCGAGGCTTGTGCTTTGTGCGGACGTGTCCGAAAAGTCGACGCGGGCCGTTACCGGTTAGAATACTGATGGGCTGCACACGCCGATCGGGGCTGAAAATCGACGAGTCGGCAAAGCCCGTTCCACGAGCGAGCCGAGTTTCCGTACACGATTTTAAACGGATCCGGCGCGCTCGTAGTGCATTAACACTCCGCGTGGTCTATAAACCTAAGTCAATTCGAAAATCTCGATTCGTGAACAGTCGACCGGAAATCAATCGTTATTACTTTATGTTTGCAATACTGGCTAGTGGCGTGTATGAATATTGAATATCCGTATTGGTTTAAATAAACAAACGGTTGCAATGCCGACGAATTGTTACATTTAAATCGAGATTGATACGCATCATTGTCGACGAAATCGACAACCGTAAAATGCAACGGGTACCGGCACAATTACGGACGGACACAACGGGGACATAGGGTGTCTAAACTACGCGCCCACTTACGTATGTCTCGTTGGTTATCTCCGTCACGTAATGTATACGGTGGCGAAAAACGAATTCCGCTTGAAATTAACATTATTTAAATCTAAGGTTAATGGATCGTTTATTGACTAACGTCGATTTGGTTTTAAATCCGACGGTATCGATACTCAATTCCCTACGTTAACGGTATCGAATTTTCCAAAACGTTCGTTCGTTCACACGCAATCGAAATTAATCAAAGTTTTTAAACGAGTATTGCAAACACTCTGTGGTTTGATGAGTACCTTCGCGTCGGTTTTATAGTCGTTGCTTTGTTTTTTTTGTTCATACTAAAGAGCATTTGATCTAAACGCGTTTTTTTTCATATAAACGGAAACACGCGGTTCGGGATATAGACGGAGCAACGCAAATGGTCGTAACGGCCGGTCAATCTCCGAATGAATAAAACGCAAAGAGAGTGTTTTAACGTTCGCAGTCTGCGCGGTAACTTGTACGTTTTATTTTTCGTTGCCACCGATATTGCGTTAAGGTGCATCTGTCTGCACGACAGGCGCACGAGAGCAACAAGCCGCAGTGTTGCGTTACTACGTGTGGCCTCCCGTCACGACGTTAACCACGACTGCGCGGGCGGCGTCGTGGAATTTTTTGACTTTTTTCTTTCTTTCTTTTTTTTTTTTCTTCGCTGTCTTTCCCCAATCCAATTACAGGACACGGCTGCGCGGGGCGCGGGTCGTTCGCCGCGGGCGGTAGATTATCGTCGTCTGTCGGCGGTGTCGTCTCGTTAACCACCCCGAAGACGTTACGAAACAACCGCGTTTGAACCCATTTTGGAAGCCGTCCGCGAGAAGAGCAAACCGACCGCCGTCGGCCGAGGGACGACCGCTACGACGCTGCACGCGCAGACGCCGCGTCATGATAGCAGACCGCGCGCGTTCGGCGACTGTCGACGCGACGGACCCGCGACAATCCGCACGGCTACGTACACAGCGCCCGCGCCCAATACGCGCGCGACGTAAAATTCGACGATCCGATCATAGCGCGACCGCCGGCGTATGTTTTGTCGAAAATCGATGATTTTTTTTTTCCCCCCCGCGCGAGTCGCGATGGCCCGCCGGCAGGAGAAGGAGAGCCGCGTTATGACATTTCAATATCTCGTGTAAAAATAAAACCGTTGGCGCGCGCGTTACGGGCTATTGAAATCGACAACGTCGAGCGTTTTTAATCTCAAACGTATCGCCGTTGTCCGCGCACACGTATCGATCGGACCGTGCGTTGACTGATAACGTCTTTGATATCGGTGTTGTTTCCATAATAAGTAAAAGCTGTAAAATCGCATCATTTTTTTTTTTTTTTCAGAACACGTTTCGTTAAAATTACATATTTGTACGCGATTCCTTTTGTGTGTTGGCCGTGCGACGCGTTCTCTTAACCGTCGCCGACAAACGCGAAATCTCTCGTCTCTCTCCCGACGTTTTAGCCCATATCCGTTTTTTGTGCGATTATTACGACGCACACGAGCCCGGGACAACGGCCAGCGCCGTAAATTATTATCGGCCGGCTACTATTGTTGTTTCCATAATAAGTAAAAGCTGTAAAATCGCATCATTTTTTTTTTTTTTTTTACTCGTTTTCCCCCGCCGTTTCGCCCGGTCGGCGCCACTGCCCGTATAACATGACATTGTGTCTTACCGGCACCCTGTATAATGTACTCGAAGTCGTACCGCACGCAATATATCCGTATAACCGCACATCATGATGCGCGCGTACACGCGACACGATACCTGCAGTACACACATACCTATCGGACTTCAGAACAGAGCAATATAATGTGACACGGGATTGTGTATCCGACGCGGATCGAGAAAACGAAACCGAGTCGTGTATATTATTATTACCTTCGCGATAATAGAATACAGCGATCCGGTCGATTATTTACCCTCCAATTATGTTTTTACTGCGGGATACCGATTTCGTATCTGTCGGTTAAGGTTTTTTTTTTTTTTTTGTTATTACTATTATTGCTTCGCATCCGAGTATTTTCGACTGCGCACCCTGGATATTGTATACCGTACGTACCCATTGTAATTTTTTTTTCTTCTAAAAACAAACAATTGCCGTAAAAACGACGACGACGACGACGACGACGACGACGCGCGACTGTCGAAAGACGCTGTCGTTATTGTCGGTTAAAGAAAAATGTCGACGAGTTCGTTAGTTTTCATCTAAAAACCACCACGTTTCCGTTAGTATTCGTTAAATCCGCGTTTGACAAAATAATCGTCTTCTTTTATCGGTTATCGGCCGTCGTCCCGGCGCACGTCCAATCCTTTAATATTATTTTCCCCGTTAACTATTCGTAATTTCCTGTCCAATCCTCCATTCCCCGTCACCACTCCTCAAACAGGGTCTTTCCACAGATCTCTTTCTTCCCGAATTCTCTTCAATTATACCACGGCCCACGGCGAAAAAATGGATTCCGACTTTTCCGAGTGTGCCCTGCCCACAATAATCGTCTGCGCTTAATCGAATGCGTTCGGTTTCTTGAAGAGTAAGATGGTTTTTCCTTATTCGCCATTCACCGATAATCTTCTCTGTCGTTGGTCAGAAACATTTTTTTCTTTGTTTTGTCTTTTGTCCGCTTTCAGCGCTTTTGCCACGGCAAATAAATTCCAATATCGTACTTCGAACACTAGGATTAGGACGTTCGAGAAAATGCCGTTTGACGACAACGGCCGTACCAATAAATTAAGACCCGTGTCAATATACACCTGTTTCAATTTTTTCTCGAATCAATTTTGTTTTCCCGGAGATATGTTTCGATAACGTTTGTTGCATTGTACGTTTCCTCTTCTCCGGCAGCTCAACGGCGACTATTAGGTACTGGACGACGCACGGCGATCCCGTCGTCCCGTTTCGGAAAGCGATATTTTAGTCGGCCGAGCGGAACAAACCGCGCGCGGTCGTGATTGATGATCCGTCTTCTAACATATTTTACCCGGACACGCGCACGCACGAATACGGATGTAAACATAAACAGTAATATATAATATTTATATATACGCGTATACACATTACGTCAGAGGAATAAATAAAAACAAACGTTTCACGATCAGAGTACGTATGTGTATCCAATTGATTGAAAACATCGCAAATGACGTGTTATAGACAGACCGAATCGGTATACAGTAAAAACGTCGAAAGTTTCCGCGTTACCCCTCGAAACTGGTAATTTCACCCGCGCACGCCGCCGCAATATATATATATATAGGGTCACTTTAGACTTTTCTCGATGTCGGTTCAGCGGCGTATATACTGCGGATAATATAAAAAAAAAAAAAATGAAATCGTTCCATTGTCATGAATGAAACTTTTACGGATTCATAATATTACGACGACGACGACGAGGACGTTGAATGCAAGGGACGAGGCCAAAATGATAAATCGAAACTATCCCCCGTATTATACTGCTATACAGTAACCGGAAGTCAAACTTCCTGTATAGCGGCGACCTCCCCGAAACCTTTAGACTATACAGCGACTTATTGCCGTGCGCTGTGCGTGGCGTGTTTTCGGGAAGTTTCGACAAATCGCATCAATTCCATCATCGGCGACGACGGCGACGACCCAGTATGACGTCAAAAACGTTCGCTGAAATATCCGCGCTTTAGCGAAAAACTCAGAACATAGTGTGTATTTCAAATGTTCCGCGAAGAAAAAGCATCTTCGTTATACCGTATAAATAAAATGAAATAATTCATGACATTATAATACTGTACGTATACATTTATAATGGAAATAGAGACGAATTTCTGAGAGAGAGGACGGTAAAATTAGATTTTCATATTTTATTACACCGTTATACGCATACATCTCGGGGATGTATTTTTTCTTCCGCTGCGCCGGTCGAAAAGAATTAGAATTATTTAACAAACAGAGATAATTTTAAAATTTTTTTTTTTTTTTATTCAAAAACATACTTAATAATGTTATTTTATCAAAACATGAATATAATGTCATTAGTTATTGTGCACGACAATTCGATACTAGTCTATTAAAATGTCTACTCTTACTCGTGTAACTCATAATATCTGTGGCAATAGGCGATGGCAATTAAGAACCCTTATTTATAATACGTATATAACTCTACGGGAGATGAAAACATTTTAGCCGAACGACATGTAGTATACAGTTTTACTAGTATACGTGTGCCTTTCATTTTGTCTGCAAACAAATTGTCGACCAGAAGTCTTTCTCCGATCACCAACATCAATAGTTGTTGGTAAAAAAATATCATCTGGTTTGGTGAATTAGGAATCTTCTTTTTTTTTTTTTTTTATTTTCCTCCTATACTTTTCACAATAATTAGGGTGGGACCGGGAAAAAACGTTAACATATAACATAGCTCATTGCGCATTTTCTGTAATGGTAAACTACATTGGCACATATGGAAGGAGCTTCAGAGGTACTACAGCTGAGCCGAGCCACACCCCGGATTCGAGCTCTTTGTATCTGTGTAACAAAGAAATAGATAATGTTTTGTTATTTGAATTTTCAATGGTGATATTTCGTACTAGACAAAATAAAACCAAATTCAACGGAAACGTAGACTCGGAGAACATAACTATTTGCATCGGGTAGGATGGTATGAGGCCAAGAGATTCCTAAAGTATTACGGGAGAATAGAATATTGCTATCCGCCATCAAACGGAGGAGCGGGAAACTAGTATCGGACGCTTAATAGCACACAACTCCTGCATAACACCAACATACAGAATGAAAAATGAATTCAAGTGAAGAGGGGATAAAACATCGATAGGAGAGATGATTGAAATGGCTGCGGGATGCAACGGATGTTCACACATTATGGAGACTGTGACATTAAAGAGAGAGGATTTGGAGTCTATATTCGCTACGACAAGGTCGACGTAACCCGGTATTATAGGCGCGGTTGTGTACAGCGGTTCTTATCGGCTAATTTTGTAAAAAAAAAAAAAAAAAAAATACGTTAATTGGGGGTTCGCAATAATTACTAGTGCTCATATCACGACACGTCGGGCGACCGCTATCCTATGTCTACACGATGACGTCGGTGACTTATCTGCGGTTTGAATTCGATTTCAGTTTTGTTTTCCGCGGCGTCGGATAAAAGTTCGCCGGGTATAATGAAAGGCTATTCCGGTTTTTTCTATCTTTTCGACGGACCATTATGATAATAATAACGTTACGGGCATGCGCATTCCTATTATATTATGTGCGTAACGTCCGTCGGATAATAATTATATATCGCGTCGTACGAACACTTTAATACACGATTGTATAATATAGAGGTACCTGTAGGTATAGGCGTTAGAAAAAAAAAAAAAAAAATAAATAAATGAAATTATACTTCATTAGAGACCGAACATCACTACATAATAGCATAATAGACATTACAGAAATGTCCGGGCAAACCGATTATCGCGTGTAATGATACATCATTTTAAAAATAAATGTTGTGGTTTTATTTTTTTTTTTTTTTTTTTGTAAACTTTATAGAGACCTAAATACGTATTACGACGATATTATTATTGTGAACGAGACACACGAGGATCACACGCTCTGCACTCTGCTCTACCGAATCAATTACTTCGGGGTATACGATTCTCCGTTCTCCCACCCACCCCTACACGCCCCCTCCCCACCCCCGTTGTTTTCTAGCCGTTTTCATTTTACGTCGGCGCGCATACCTTCTAATTATTATCATTTTAGTCCTTAGTTTATAGGTAGGTATTATTATTATTATTATTATATATATATATATTTTTTTTTTTTACCTCGTCTCCCTCGTCCTTATCTGCTTCAGACCGTCCGTCCACGTGTATTATAGTAACAGCGTGTAATAACAGCAATGATAATGTAACAGAGAACGGAATCCCAACGCGCAGCCACACAGAACGGGACGTCAAAATGTGTAATGGTCTGCGCGATAATAATAATAATAATAACGTAATTATTACCTTTTTATCTGTTGTTTTTTATTACACCGAGAACCGTTCGCAGCCGACGCGCAGGACTTTTAGATAGGTATAGAGGTATACGGTCGTCAATTATTGGTTCATGTTGAAACACACACACACACACACACACACCCAAAAACATACAAATACACTCGTCGCATGCGTTTCGAACAGGTTCCGATGGTTTTGCTTTCTCCGTAAAGATTTAGGTGTATAAATAAAAACGAAAGACCAAAAAAAAAAAAAAAATAATATCCTACCGTTCTTAAGTATACCTACATCACTACGATAAGTATAGTAATCATAAGACGTATGCGATTTTATTTGAAAATATGAACGTTTAATAAAAAAAAAAAAAGTTATAATTTTGTCTGTTGTGAGTTAAGACCCCCGGGGACGACGATTCTATACACTCGAAAAATATAACTATATAGTTATATTTATTACGTATTATATACTTGGCTACAAAAAGTTATATTTTTGTATTGATGGAGTGTGAGACAGGAAAACGGACACCGAAAGTGTATATAAAACATACACTGTAATGATTACAAATCAAGCAAATATTCATATTGGGGAGCGATTGTTGGGGCGACGTGATCACCTCCCCCCTCCAGGATACGTCACTGCCGAAGTATTTTTTAGAATTGTTTTTCGTACCGCGCCGTATCGCCAACAAATCGATATGTTTTTAAATTATCGGGCGGATACCGGGATACCGATACTGACAATTTCGGAGCGGTGCGGCGATAACGACCGGTCCGCGCATTAACGTCGCCTACTTGAAATGAGCCCCTGACGCAAATGGAATCCTCCGATTCGAACTTTGATTGCTTATCACAAACGTGCAATATCGATAACACGGTACACTTTTAAGCGTTTTTCGCTGATAGTCCAAACTCGATATGCATACTATTCCAAGGAAATTAGTGCGCTAAGTACAAACCAAAAACTCGGTCGTTGAAAAACCCCGATCGTTTTTGGACACACAAACGTGAATTGGGTTTTAATACGCGTGATGTTCGAGCCAAATAGGAACACTATGGACGGGACTTGCGGCGGCAAAGTAACGCCACTAAGTCCCCCCCCCCGAGAGCGCCCCGTATTTACGTGTCTACGTTTGGATGAAACCGGGAAGCGATTCGGCCCGTGGCCGCCTGATTCGACCCCGGAAACTACAGGACATTGATGATACCGGCGCCGCGTTTTAATCCGTATTTGAGACACCGTCGGAAACGACGTTGAACCGTGCGATACGAGGCCCAGTTGAAACGGCCAACCGGAACATTCGGTTTGTGGCTCGTCGACGGCCGCGGTCCGGGCGGGACCGAAATAGGTATTCTGTATTATACACCGCGGTGCCATCGTGCTGCCGTGCGTGGGCGGTGTCGACAGTCAAACTTTTTGACCTGGCCCGTCGAAGCTCGAAAAAAAAAAAAAAAAAAAA
>CABPRJ010000504.1:611943-642235 GCA_902439185.1 Cinara cedri | reverse complement strand
AAAAAAATTATGTTTTTTTTTTTTTTTGGATCGCATTCCGCGGTCTCCGCTTCTTAATTTTTTCCCGCCGCACGTACTATGCAAAATATCGACGAACAGGCATACACGCGCGACAACCGCACTGGTAACACAGGTTGTGCTCGAAGAAATTTAAGGGTTTTTCACGGTGACCCGCAGACGGCTCGACTTTTCGGCGAAATTCGCGATTTAACGATTTCCGTTAGAGAAATTTAGTCTCGTATTTTCTGCGTTACAGACAGACAAATCCAGATGCACAACGGGGATAAAACGAAATTCTAGTTAGTTCTGGTCGAAAAACAAGTTAACTCCAAGCATACTATGTCATGAATAGGTTCTTAAACTGAAGAAACGGTAAAAATCAAATCAAGTAAATTTCGTACATCTACTGAATAATCGTTTTGTCATGCCGGTTTGGTGTAATTAAATCGACATTGACGAATTAAAAAAGAGGCAAACAATGAACCACATTAGGAATGGAAAACGATGAATCGGCGCCTTTAGATATCGATTATTCACGATCGGGGTTCGGGGACTTGAAATCAAGAAAAAACGGAAAACACAAAACCGTTCAAAGTAAACCGTTATTTGTAGAAAAAGTGTACGATGTTCGTTTTCGATTATATGCGTTTCAAATAAAAAGGTGCTATGACTACAACCGTATAATAATAATACGAACAAGTCGCTACAAAAAGTCTCTATCCCGAAACGGCAGGCGATTTCGAAAAGGTTCTACGACATTGACTTTGGAAATATTTTCCGAAACGATATCTTTACCGAGCGCTAAACCGCTGTTATCGTCAACACGCTCGTTTTGTTCCGTCGGTAAAAAAATAATCGTCGGTCCGATGTACGGCCGCCGTCGGAATCTGGGACGCGGAGTGCTCGGCTTCCGGGACAACAATAGTTTCGAAACGCGTTTGTCGCCAACGCGAGATTCAAAAACACCCGGTCCTTTACGTTCTCGCGCGACCGCGCGAACAAAACGAACGGACGGACGATTTCCCGCGAGCACCGCGGTAAACGAAAGGAAAAACCGCGCTCGCGGGCCGGGCGGCAAAACGATAAATCGTTTATCGAAAACTCTTGCGCGCGCGCCGATCCGAGAAACCCGAATTCGCGGGCGGACGGACGCCGCGGGTCGGCGTGAACACCGCGCGAGAACGGCCGTCAAATGTCCGGTCGTTATCGATGCCGGGCGTTAAAATATCGCGCGGTACGCGTACCCGCGTGTTACATACGGGGCGATCGCTACGGGGCGCTTTCGCGTACGGATATCCGGGATTGTCGGTGAAACGAAACGATCGATTGTTTGTTTATTTTTTTTCTACCGATACGTGTTACGCGTGTTTAACCGTACGGTTTTTTCCCGGCGCACGCGCGGGTCCGTCCGCGGGGCGACGGGGACGGCGGGTCAACGGTAACCGCGGTTCGCGTCGTCCGTCGTTCGTCGAAAAGCTCGTCATCCGGAAGTCGCGGCCGACGTGCAAACCCCCTGTCGGAGTCCCCCGACGGGGGCCGACGGGGGAACGGCCCCCGGGACGACGGCCTCTCGGACTCGCGTCACGGGACCGCGTTTAACGGTTTAATAATTCAATGTCGTAATCTACGGCGTACGCACACAAGTGAAATAATCGCCCCGCGTAACACCGCGCTAAAAAACAACGAATGCAGTGTAACGTCCGATTAAATACCGGACGACGGACAATTGACGGACTCGTACGACGTATTTTTCATAGCAGACGTTCGCCAAACCGAACTGTTATTTTTTACTTTTCGCCGGTTTTCCGTTTTCCGGGTTATTTTTTTTTTATGTTTATCAATTGGTCATTATTTTTATTTTTTTAAATTTTGGCTGTGTTGTCGATTTGTCATTTTTCGATAGCCTGTGGCGTTTAAATCGGGACCCCCGAAAAGTACATGGTTGATACGTACAACATTCTACTCGCCCGACTTCGTCTGGGGGTTCGTAGGATTATATAGGGCTAAAAAACACCTTTCCCACTAATTATAATAGGGTGAAATTCAATTCGAAATTATATCACTTCAATGCGCCCGTAAAACGGCTTTAATTTCCGAGCTTGAGCTCGTTCGGCCCCGAGCATATAAAGTCATAATGACAAAAAAAGCGTTTCTCGCCAAACAAAAATGTGAATCAGTGACTTGAGGTATTTTCAATTTTCTGTTAAACGTGTGTCATAATGTACACTGCGCTGTACTATGCCGTATAGAACAAAGGGAACACAATTGCATAGGATGAAAATGATAAAAAAAATAATAACACGCCGAACATCGGTTCAAGCACTCGGTCTCCGGCACCGGAGATAAAAAGGTACATAATATTATTATTGTTGTTAACGGGTTCATATCGCCGACCGGAGTATTAAGTAAAAAAAAAAAAAAAAACGAATATAAAACATTGCGTCATCTCCGCCGTAAACGAATAACGAATTTTGTTTTTTTATTTTTTTTTTTTTTTTCGTTATAACCGTAACTTGTCGACATAGAAAAATCGAAAAAAAAAAAATCGAATAATAACAATCATAATAATATGGCCATTCGAACGCGATGCGTCTCGGCCGTCGCGGATAGACGACGCGTAGAGTGTCAGCAGCTGCACATTCGACGAAAGAATACGAAAACAGCCAGTGACTTTCACACGGACGGAACACGCGCGCGCGCCCGCACCGGACACGGTCTAAGTTTTAAACCAGTAATTTGTAAGCGAAACGCAACGTCTTCGGAAACGCATAGGCAACCGAAAAGTCGATCGTTGCCAAATACCTGCCGCCGAAGTGGATGCGGGTGCCGTATGGAAATATTATTCATAATGGATCGTCACAACAACACGGCCACGATAATAACAATAATAATAATAATATTATACCGGCTCTGTAAATAATCGAATCTCGTTATTGTCGTACTGGCGGTGTCGAACGAAAATCGTATTTTTGAAAAAAAAAAAAAAACAAACGAAAACGAAACACGCGTTACCCCGGGGTTTCGCGACTCGGCGCCGGATCGCCGGACGTGGTTCCGACGATCCGGTTACTAGCGAATCCGACTGCGAACCGAGTGGCTGTCCGATTCCACGGCGTAACTACGCGTCCTTTACGCATATCCCGCGGCGACAACTACATCGAGGCCTTTCGCGGATCATCTGATTGTCCTTATTTTTTTCGTTTTTTTTTTTTTTTTATATTACGTCCGTATCACCAAGGTAAATCAACAAACACAGTTCGACACTTCCGTACTAAAGTTCACTCCTCTTCCCTCCCCCCCCGCCGCTCTTTAGGGCTTCAGTACGGGGATACGAGCGTGTGGCCTGCGGTATATGTCATCCCCGGTCCAGAATCACATCCGCGCAAAGTCTTAGCGCAATCCGTTCGGTACTCGGTTTGAACGGGAAGATTGTAACCAGTACGAATCCATCCAAACAGACTTTCGTATTCATAATAATTATCGGTAGGATAGTGCTCGAGGAAAATGTTAAAATACGACCTACCGTGTCCAATTATAGATAACGCAATCCAATCGAAACATCGGGCGGTCGCACGAACGTGGTATGACTGGTAGGAGGGATGATACCCCCCGGCAATTAAATGAAAACTAAATTTAAAAAAACCGAATCGCGTTTATTTACCGCACTGTTGTCAGTTGAATATGTGTCACAATACTGCGCGAAATAATAGTTTTATAAATACGCATTTTTTTTTTTTTTCACAAAAACATATTTTAAGTCATGTTTTCGCTACGAATAATACAACAAATTGTTCGCATAAGCAACTTCCGCGTTTCTAATTGCCCGTAACCGACTTGTGACAGTACCAGTGCACTACCGCCGTTTCAGCCCAGTTTTAAAAAAATGTAACCGATCGCGTCGCGAAACACTCGAACTTTTCGCGTGTAGGTAATTGTGGTAATAATGCTGTACAAAATTATAATAATATCATAAATAAACCGCGGCTGCAGAATCGTAAAAAATTTCGGGTGGAAAAAAAAAACTCTACGACGAATGTTATTGCGACAAATACAATAAAGAAAATATTACACGGGAAAATGTCGAGTGAAAAACGTCGCTGCGGACGTCCGACGGCGGCACCGGCTTTTTACGAGCGCGCGTATTGTTCGCGGAACACGGAAAAACAAAAAAACAAAAACATAAAAAAAAAAAAAAGAAATCGATTTTTCCACTGTGTTACAGTAATAACACTAACACTCGTTATCAAAAAAGTATACATGCGTAAACACGCGGCGGTCGCGGAAGGGCGTGCACATAAATACCCGGCGCGGTGCAGTATTATAGCGCGACACACGAACCTTTCAGTAGTCGGTTCCGGAAACGCCGGTGTGTCAACTTCCTGTTTTCTACTGTACATTGCCACTGTATAAATATATACATATTTACGTACGTGAACGACACCCCTCTCAACGACCGACTCGTTTGACTAGTGAACAAAAATATACGGACATAAAAAAAAAAAAAAAAACAAGCAGCGAAAGAAAACCCGACAATCGAACTACCGTACCACAATACACGCGACGATAAACGCGATAGAACGGTACACGATACTTTGCAAAAGTGTGGTGGCCCAAAAACCGCGTTCTTTGGGATCGTTTCCAAAGTCGCATTATGACGCGTCCCCGGGTCAGGTGCCTCTATAACATTACGGTGTCGACAGTTTCCGGTCGCTCAGACTGAGCCGACGAGTTTTTTTAACGACATTTTCAACCGCGACCAGTAGAGCCTTTCGTTCGTCGCGGCGTTTTGTTACATTTTATTCTGTAACGGTATTGAAAACCCGCGGAATTTCCTGTGAAAACACGATGACATTTAAGCGTAACAAACCCGTTAGGTCAAGAGTTAAAACTCCTGACGGGCACATCGTTGACACTTAAACTACACATCGTCACGTGTACGGCTCTTCGCTTCCCACGATCTGTTCCGGGCGTCCGCAAGAGCGTATGAAATTTAAAAAAACACCCTCTTCTCGCAACAACACGGCGGATTTCATACTGCAATTCGACCAAACTTTTTAACCATTTAAATTCGGCTAAAAAAAAAAAAAAAAAAAGTTTGATATCATTTGGTCCGGGAGGAGCTGTTAACGGTCTCCGAAAGTAACGGGAAAGAGTTAATAGAGCAGACACAATAGGTACGAGGACGCAATAGTTTCTGTTTCCGGGGTACATTCGACAAAATTATTATTAAAACTGATACAATCGCTGTATTACAGTCCGCCCGTAAATATTTTCTCCGAGCCATATTACGATATATATACCGAAACGATACCGATCTCGTTCGGTATTATTCTCTGGCGAATTCACCGTTTAGGTATCAGGTATTGTGTCGGGCTTTGCGCGTACGTCGCGCCGACGGCGTTTGAATACGCGGCCCTCGGACGTGCCAAAGACGTTTCGTGTCGGAACGGTTATGGCCGGTTCATATTGTAGTACTGTAGTTTTTTTTTTGAGGGGGGAGGGGAAATCGACTTTAAAATTTCGTCACCACAGCGAAAACCGTTCGTACGCGATGAAGATTTTCGGAGCGTTTTTTTCATCCCGAATTACTATCGCGGTTCACTTACCGTCGCGGTGAACGAATGATAAAATTACGCCTTGAAAATGTATCGTTGTTTGTTTCCGTCGGAATCGTAAAACAATATTGGATTCCGGAGCCATGTTGCGCAGAAAATTAGCATATTAAAATTTATTCGGTTATTTTTTTCGCTTTTTAAATGACGGAACAATATTAAAATATCATTTTTTATATTCGACGATTGATCGCAGTACAAATCGCTTCTCTCGCAGTTATTATTGCTTTTCTACAAAAGTTTTTTTGATTTTTATCATTACATTGAGTCGAAAGTTGTTTTTTTTAAAAAAAGTTTAGAGTTTTTCAAACTGGAGAATACGAAACTCTCTTTCGGCCGTACAATGAAACAATCCTCGTATAGCGATTGGTTCGGATCGTGAAACCAAAATGGTTAAATTTCTCGTCCGTTGAATTCCTTTGTCGGTATTGAAAAAAAAAAATAATAATAATAATAATAAATAAAAGGCTATCGGCGGAACTGTTTTTATTGGAAAATAATTTTTTAATCCGTCGCTCCGCATCCCCGAAACGACAAATTCCTGGACACGGGCCACTGGTCCCGGACCAGTGCGTGCGTTCGGGCGTGGAAATCGCGAACATGATATTTTTGTATCGCCCGCGCGCGCGCTACAGTCTGTAGCAAATGTGTGAGCGCGCCGGGCCCGGCCGCCACCGCCCCGGGGCACCTGAACGACGACGACGACTGGTCACTAACGGCAGCTTGACCTTGCGACTGCGGTGTGCTCGCACACTATAAAGTATAAAATATAAAAATACGTAATAATTCAATGCGCGCGAGCTCGGCTGCCGCCCGTTAATCTCGTTCCGAAAAAAACGGCGATGCGAACCAAATATTATTACCATTATTATCGACCCGAACGTCGGTGACGATGGAAAAACGAGTGAATGCTAATGTCCGGACATAACGACAGCGAAAATACGAAAAAAAATCGTTTAATCGCGATCCAGAGACGGGCCGACGGGTTGCTAGGTTAATAAGTGGCGGGATGGGGCGGCGGCGAGTAAGCGAATCGTTTGCAAAATAATATTATTATAAAACATCAGTCGGTGGTCCGGAATTCCGGGATCCGAAATTTCATTTAAAAACCGGGATTTCGGGGTTTTTTTTTTTTTGACTATTTTCATACGATACAAAAACCTATGATATTGCAATCGTACATTTCGAAATCGAAAATGCCCGTATTTTTTTCGTCTAAAACACGAAATCTGGATCAATGCCAGTTTATGTCACATCGCTAATTATAATACGACTCAATATGAATAATATTTTTATACGAGAGTCAGAGTGTCTGTATACACGAGTGAATCCGAAGGTTGGCTGCCAAGCGGGCAAACGTTACCGATTAATTCGTGAAAAATATATTTGATTTATGCTATGCATTTTGTGAGAAATATACGCGACGAGTGACAATGTTATTATAAACAAACAACAAAGAGACGGGTCCGGATTTCGGCGATGCATTCCGGTTGGCCGTGGGTATTGAAATTTCGGTAACGCGTACAATAACCACGACCTAAACGAAAAATGTCCAGAGTCGGGCCGATTTCGACTTTGTTTTCACTCGTTTGTCAATGGCCGGTTCGTTGTTCGACGTTTTAAGCACAATACGAATACGGACACGACACGATACACGCCCTTTACCCGCACAACGGTATAATGTGATAACGGGGTACGGTTGAAATTTTTGTCAAGACTCCGTGTTGATAATGTTGTGTACATTTCTATATCACGTTCCGTCCGTCTATAAAACGGTAACGGCTTGTGAAGTGATAGCACTTATACAACCATTGTGGCAGACTATGTGTCCACGTATATTATCATCGGGCGCCCGTCCATATTTTCATTATACTTGGCAATAATATGGATTATGTTCAAAATCGATCACGGATAACCGTCGCACGATGGCAGTTCGTGGCATGAACAATAATATTCCACAGGTTTATCAGTAGGTACGATTATTATTAGTGTGACGACATCATATTTCTGCCGTACAGTTAGCTACTCACGGGCACACTCACGAGAGGGTGATGGTCGCGTTCCCCCTAGACATTTTTTTTTCTATTTCTCTTCGCCCATCGCTAGTTGTTCTCCCGCCTTGATTTAGCCCTTTTCCGTACGCAAATGCTGACCGCGCCACCGGTCGGCTATACGACCCGGTCGTTTTATAGTATACACCGCACCCACGGGTTTATCCGCGTTGTCCAATTAACGTGATAACACAATTTTTTTTCGCGAGTTCACCACGGACTCTCGTGGACAATTCGTTTATCGCGTTTTATCGAACGAAATCTCAAGGGGTTTTCAACATTCGCCGCACGTGAAACGTATTACGCGTACCCGAAGTGTACTACTACGCGTCTATAACCTAGCCTAATATTGTAACGATGTATGACGATATTTATTATATTATTATGTACCAGGTGCCTATGGTACATTTATACCTATACACACACACACACACACCCGTATTACTAAAACAACCTGCGGGCACCGGCTCGGGCGACCAAACGCAGACGAAAAACGACACCGTAAACCGCGGCAGAAAAAGAGGAAAGATTACGGCGATAAGACGTACGCGATGATGAGAAATGAAGACGTATAATAATATTGTTATTACGACGGTGGGCCGGCTGCCGTTTACCTTTTTTTTCATCTCCCCGGACCCCGCCGCCATCACGCAGACACGACACCCGGTATATTATACTGCACCTCCGGGATCCCCGGTCCCGGCCGGGGGGTCGGTCGATCGGTCGGCTCGTCTACAAGTCCAGAAACGTTTCGACATAAATTATGTGCTGTAAAACAAATACACAATTCCCACTGTGCGCCGCCGCCGGGCCGTCCGCTTATTGTGTGTGTGTGTGTGTGTGTGTGTGTGTATAATTTTTATACATTTCAATTTCTAAAAACTAAACGCCTCGTTATTAAAATTAAAAAAAAAAAAAAACCCTCTTTTTAATGGATTGTGTAAACGACACTGTGGAATGTTACTGCCCTGCCCCGTCGTCGTTGTCGGCCTAGTGATTTAGGAAAAAAATAAAAAAAAAAACAAGGGTTCGGCGGACCGCTCGCGATAATACACGTATACTTAATGAAAACATTACAATCACAGTCCGGCCGTGTATCTCCGAAAAGAGAGAGAGTTTTTTTTTTTTTTTTTGGTAATTTTACGTGTGTACAGAGCGATCGACTTGTTATGAACCGGCGATTTTTCGGAAAGATTTTAAGTGAATTAAATTTTCGCTTTGGTTTTGTGTACCGCTTATACCTGAAATGAGTATATTACTTATATCTTCGAACACTGATTACGCCTATCGAAATTCGCGGACAAATACCCTTTTGCTTGAACTCGCGTTTTAAATATTGTTTAAATAAAATTCGAAACGATTTTAAAATTATAGAAAATAAAATAGAAACCATCGTCACCTAAATTAATATCATTCAAAAGAATCGGTTATTCAGGGAGATACATTTTACCAGCACTGGTAAAATTATCTCGTCAGTGTAATATGGCGTACCTTTAAACAAAACAAAAAAAACAACGGCAAACGAGTATATTTTATAAGCTAATATTATAACCATATTTGTATATTGTGTAGCGATTTTTTTTTTCTATCACGATCCAGTGATTTTCTCGCAGGAAGATTTTTGAAATAAATTCCATTTCTGTTTTTGTTCTCTATCGTTGTACCGCATGTCCGCATACGGACAATGTCGTCTTGCACTTTATTTCAACGCATTATTTTCGAATTCTCATTCCTATTTTCGATTCGGATTCGAAGAAAAAAAAAACAATTTTTTTTTCCCGAAAACAACCGATACGGATAAAATATCAGGAGTGGGAAAGAACAATACAAATATCTTACCTAGCCATTTTCTAGAGTTCTAGACGATAACTCCTTTCTGCTTTTCCGGTCTACCTTTTTTCGAAGTGTTGTAATTCCGATCGAACTTTCCGGAATATATTCTCGTTTCGTGTCTATCGTTAGAAAAGGGTTGTAAATTGAAAGTCGACAATTGTCGCGTTCGCGGTTTGTACGATCGTACAAAACATAACAATAACTACGGAAAAAGAACCCGTGCCGTTACAAATATCGAAATCGTCCTGTATTCGTTCGTGTGGTGTAGATAACGGCTGGAAGGTGATAAAAATAAAGAAAATCACCCTGTATATTATTTTAATTTACGCGCAAGACGGCGATAATTAACCGGGGGGGGGGAGAAATGTTGACAACGACTAATTGGCGTCTCTCGAGCTCTCCGCCCGTCGTTTCTTAACAGTTTATTAAAATATAAAGGTATACCTACTGCTATTTAGTGTATAGACGCGAGTACACAATATAATAAAAAATTAAAAAAAAAAAAAACCTAATAGGATTTTTATAATAATATGTTATTCTTCCGATACGCATCTCGAACGTTTAGAAAAAAAGTAAAAAAAAAAAAATACATATACACTTTACATAATAATATTATTATTATAGGTATGAGGACGTATTATAGGTACTATGTAGCCATAACAGAATACCCCAGCGATTGTATTTACGGAAACGTTTCCCAGCGATATACTTACCTACCTGTGTGTTCTAACATTGTATTACAGTCGAATCTAATATAAATAATATAATCGAAACGATCGTAAAACATAAATAATAATATAATAATTTATGTTAATTTAGATATTTTACTACTCGTTTTATCGCGATATCGTTATATTATAATAATAATAATAATAATAATACTGGTGTGTATACATACATGTATATTTTTTATACGCGTACTACACAACAACTCAATTCGGACGAAACGTGGCGACAGACGCTGGAAGTATCCCGAATACTCGGAAAGTATTCTGAATATGATGAAGATACTTTTTTTCCCCCCCTCGAATTATCCATTACTCTATTCCGAACAGTTTACAAAAAAATAAATACTCTCTTCATTTGTCTACCGGAATATAGACGGGTTCGAATTGCGATGCGACGTTTAACAAACTGATAATAAACCGAAATTCGTCACAGTCGATTGAAACCATCGGACATCGAATATAACTACGAAATGATGTAAACAACAATAATATACACAATGACAACAGTGGCGATTACGATAATTAATCAAATGAGGGATAACGACGGCCATTCTCGTCGGCCAGTTTCATCGTTCCGTACACGGGGTTATTTTTTAAGTAACGATTGTAGTTCCGTTGTATAATAATGTTTTTACGTGCCACGTGTGTTTTGTTATTATCAAACGGTTTATTTGTAAAAACCATTTTGTTGATTTCACGCTAACACGATGGGCATTTGTAAATGTACTTTTCGGTGAATTTGAATATTGTTGTAGGTCGACGGTTCATAATTACGGTTATTTTAAAATTGCCTATACGCGACCCCTTTATACACGGGTAGCGGCGCGGTCTCTCAAGAGGATTCCAAACTAAACGGAAATTAACTCGTCTTTTTTTTTATATATATATATACAACGTCACGTATACGCAGCACATCGATTTGCATCAATTTTTCGTTTATCAGTCCGATCGATGTATTTCGGTGAAGCGATAAAAGTTTTGAAAAACTGCACATCCGAATTTAGCGTGGAATGTATACGAGATCGGACAGGCGACTTTTTCGAATATCAGTCGTTGATTTTGAAAAATTCGATTTGAACACCTAATCTGAAATTAACTGACATAATAATTATACCTCTTGTGAATTCATATACCAAGTTTATTTCGTCCTATAATTGTTTCGACTTGATATTTTATGAAAATATATTGACAAAATTTCTTTGTTTCACAACAAATTATGATAAATCTCGAAAAAAATGTTCAAGCATTTTCGCCCGACCAAAACAATTATATATTCATGTAAAATCGAATAAGAACTAAATATTCTCGAAAAGGCCAATAATTGTCTATAAAATATATAACAACAACCGTCAAAATGTTTTGAAAATTTCACCACATCTAGAAAAGGCCAAAATAAATATTCTGTAAACATTTCGAGTTTCTATGCATATTTTTAAACTAGTTACAACAAAAACAAACGAAATCGAAAATAATTAAAAATAACAAGTTATTTTCGTAAAATTCTCCGTTTTATCCCGGTTTATCCGGATTATTAAAAAAAAAAAAAAACTACAAGGGAAATGGCCTTCTCAATGTACCGATTAGGTAAAAGTTGATTTTGAAAATCGCAGTAATAAAAAACGCAAATCAGATTTATTTCCGAACATGCTGGTTACATAATATTTCGATGGAAAATCCGAAATTTCATACGGAAAATTCATACTGTAGAAACCGTTCTGGAAAAACGACTCGAGCCGTTTCTTGTAAAATCTGAAGCTCGCTGCATCACGCATTCACGTGAAATTGACAATTGCGTCTATAAAACAGTGTACATAAAAAATTCATGTACACGTGTAATAATTATTCGCTGAAAACGCGTACGGTAAATTCGCGCGCGTTAAAAGTATATGAAGTACGTGAATACGAATGTTTCATTCGTTACGACGTGGATTCCGGTATCACGCATATGTATTAATTTACGTTTTTCAATTGAGACTTTTAATAAAACCGTCCGAACGTCGTAAACACTAAATCGTAACGGAGGTGGAACGCTGTGATATTGTCGTCGTTTTAATGGGCCCCGGGTATATGGGAATCGCACGATTTAATCGAGTAATGGTTTCCGTTTGTTGAAATAATATTTTTTGTCGCAGTATATCATGTGATAAAACGCCGTCACGGTTTATGGAAAATTATTACCGTTGTCGGTTTTACAGCTGTGCAAGAGTCGATATTTTATTACACTGCGATACTATTGCCGGCGATCGATCCCCGGACGGCCGGGTTTATCGGTGACGGCCGAACACTAATGCAAAAATGAAAATATTACATTTAAACGTTTTCACGTGGACACCGAGTGTGCGAAGGAGCTATTGCACTAAGATGATCTAAAATTGGTATTTTTCGTTTCTCGGTTAGTATACAATAACAAGATTCTACAGAAATACCGTAAAAGATTTGTGGGTCATTCTCTTGGTGGTACTTGATTTAAAAAAAAATAAAATTCCGGTAATTTCCCTGTAGATTTTCTGAGACAATTTTGGAAAAACTCATGTTCGTTTTCATTTTTGTGGGTTCGTTGTTATTGCGGACTGCCCCAGTGGCGGATCCAGAACGAGAGCGATCGCCCCCATTCACGAGTGACATCTTCTATTCGGGGGTTGAATTGAGAGACTAACAGAGTGGCCATTATTGAGCCCCGGAAAATGCTGTTTTTCGCAGTGTAAGTCCCCTTTGAAATCTATTCGGCCGTTTCGGCAATAAGCCAGACGGGCTTATTTATGTATGTACATCACGGAATTTCCGAATTTCCCGCGTCTCGTCCGGATAATGAAATATAGGACCGTATTAAAATATTTTCAAATTGTTTCGTTAGGTCTCGGGCGCGGCGTCATAATATCGCTCGACAAATGTAATTTTTTTTATTATTATCCGCAGAGTATAGGGGCGTATTTTTGTGTGAAAAAAACCACGGAGACCACGTTACTACATGCCGCGGCGGTCGGCCGAGGCAATGGTGGTGGCGGTCGGCGGAGGCACACCTATACAATACGGCTGTATAAATATTTCGAGCAGTGTATAATAATAATAACCAAACGCGTATATTATTGTATAGGACTAAGGTATTTTTATTTTTTTTTTTTTTCGTGTCGTTCTTTTATCTCCTCCCGGAGCCCCCCCCCCGCTCGTCATCCGACCATCCGCGGGTTCCCGCTAGACGCGCTGGGCATTGCGGGTGATCCGAAAACATCAGAGACGGCGGCGTCAGTGGCGGTCACTGCGGCGGCGATAAAAGACCGCCGAATTTACGACCCACGTGTTTTAGGTACATAAATACAATAGTAATAGTAAGAGGCGCACGAGTTATTATCGTATAGGCCGCGTGTATTATCGCCGGTCCCTCTGTGTAGTCAATAGCGGGCGAACCGACCTACCCGAGGTAGACGCGCGTCGGCCATTTTGTCGTGACGGATTGACATTGCCAACCGCGTCGTCCGGAGGGCCGACCGGAATATCGTCGGTAACGTGCGGAACGGCCGCGCACAAGTCGAAACGAATCGGACGAAAAATATCTCGGCCCGACGGAGTCCGCGCGCACCGTAACGTATTGACCGCGTTGTTAATCCGCGAATGTATTGCGGCCACGATACACACGACGGGTAATTGTAACCGCCTTTCACCGTAATCGCGGGTGTCGGGGTGCAGCGGATTGTCGAATAAGTCCCCGTCTTAAAACAGGAGGTCGTCAATATCATGTTGCGAATACTTTTTCGAATTTCACGAAATCGGAGACCGGCGATTATAGTAAAATTAATGAAAAAAAATAAAAAAATTCGATTTTACGGCTATTTCGCATTACAATTAACACTTGAAACTTAAAACTGCGTTAAAGATTTTGGTGGTAACTGTGTTGAACGTTTACAATATCAAACACCCGTTTAAATGATTTTTTTTTTTTTTTTGTTTTTATCAACCCGTGCGCTTCAGTACGATACAACGAATTCGAAAAATTAACACATGAACGCTGACCCGTGTTGACTTCGACTAGACGGAGTTTTATTCGGGAAAACGTTGGAAATTGTTGGGTTATAATCGGCGAAAACGATTGGACGTATGTGAATTGTATACATTAGAGGATGACCAATGTTAATATAACCACTGGATATGGTTTATTCCACGAAAATATCAAACATTAAACATGTATATATTTTAAACTAGAATCTACAACGAGGAATTCGTATATTTATGTTCAATTTTTGAACAAAACGGAACGTGCATTGTTTAAAAACCGCGTTTTTCAATAATTCAACGAGCCTTTCAAAAAAATAAAAACACGCGCCCTTTAATGTCTCCCCGGACACGCGCGGTTTTTTTTTTTTTTTTCATTCTAATGAATATTCTAAGTTATGGTGTCTACGTGCACGATGAACGTTTTAGAATTCCGAGTGCAATCGAAAATGCTAGCGATAGTTTTTACGTATTATTTTTATTTCTTTTCTAAAAACACGTTTTCGGTAAGTTTCCAAAAATGTCAGCGCCTTTAGCGTGAAAAATGTGAATTTCTCGCCGGGGAGGGGATTTGTTTGAAACAATTTTTTTTTTTATAGGCCCACCGCATATCAGTCATAAATTTCATCCGGATTTACATTTCGTGTTTAAAAACGCCGATCATGTGTTGTTTTTTTTTTTCTGTAGATATATTTGTTTATTGGCGGAAATACGTATAAAAACCCATACAAAATAATGTCGGTCAGGCCTACAGTATTAATGGTTATCATTTTTTGACGGAAAACTCAAATCGTCACTATTACGATGATTATTGTGTCGTATAGTCGACAACTTTGCGAACAAAATAGAAACGGTTTTTTTCTTGTATTTGCTTGTCGACAAACCATATCACCCCCATATAGTATCGTCTTCCGCCATCTACCGAAAACGAAAATCATCGCAGCAAATGCCCCAAAATCTGTTTTTAAATTATCGAAGAAGACGTTTATTTTTATCGAACTTTACCAGAAAATAGCGACTGTACGTAATTTTTTCATTTATATAGGAATCAATATAACGATGGTTAATAACAACATTTCATTGCACGATATTCACCGTTTTGAGCACGTAGAGCTTTCCGCGTGGCGTTTATAGAAAAAAACCACGAAAAACTGCCGCTCGCCTCCCGCTTCCTCAAGTTCAACCCACCCATGTGGGGCACGTCTGAGGGTCGATCAGTCGCCAGACCCACTTTTACGTATCATAACCGTCAGCCGTTCTAAATCTAACGGGATTTTGTCGGTTTTTTTTTCCCCCTGTACCCTTCACAAACGATATTATCCGTGTACACAATAACAAGACCGCGCGGCGAAAAGACGGCCGGTGGAAATTTCGACTGCAGCGGCGGGGCTACTGCTCGGCCGTTGCTCGCGGGCGCGGTGTTTTTTTTTTCTTCTCGTCCGAACCGGGTGCGTCGTCCCCGTCGGTATTCCGGGGCAAGGACGCGTCCGAAAAGTGCATTATTGTGTGTACACGTATGTATACACTTATGTTTTACACCCGCGTCATTGTACATGCGTACGGTAACAACGAAAATAATTATTATTGTTCTCTCGCAGTGGTCATGTGCGCTCTCGTTATTCGTGCGTGCGGGCGAGTCGATAATAATATAATATACTACGAGACCGATACTCGGGCGCGGAAGAAAAAAAAAACAACCCGACGTTAATTAAATATAGAATAATAATAATAATAATAATAATAAAAAAAATTAAAAAAAAACGTAATTAAATATAACGCTCGCGTACCTGTCTGTGCGCGCGCGCGCATACACACGACGGTTTCGGCCCCCGCGTCCGGGGCCAAAACTCACAAAGGGTGTGACGAATTCGGTAATTAATAATTTTTTTTTTTTTATTTTTTCCCATTCCGTTCCCTTCGGAACTTTTTTCCGCCGTCCGCACTCCGAGCCCCACTCCCCTCCCTCCACTGCCCGCCTCACCCGCTCAACCCCCTGCGACTTCGGGTGCGCGGCGGCCACGGCCACTACTACTACTACACCGCGAGGACCGTCTACACGTTCCGCGTACGTCCGCACACACGCGATATAATAATTAAATAGATAAATTTCGATCCTACACTGTTATACGTATGTGTACGTACACGGTGCTGTGCATATAATGCAGGACGTATTATTATTAAGATTGTTGTGCTCGAAAATGAAAAAAAAAAATACGTACGGTACATACACACATCGATGGTAATGAGAACGCGTGTACGTACGATTTAAGTATTCTGTAGAGATAATAGAATACGTCACCTACACGCTCCCGTACTGGTTCGGAATCTCGTTTCGTGTAGTATTGTCTGTCGGTACAGTATCCGTGTTACGGGTATCTCCCGTGAGAACCGATCCGATCGGAGCCCACACCCATAATAGCCCGCGTTACGGCCTCGGTACATATTTTTTTTTTTTTTCTTTCGGTTAGGGAGTCGTGCACGTCAATCGGAATACACTGAACGCCAATAAGAGTCTCGCAGACACGCGTATGGGCTCGAAGACGTGATGTGACGGGACACTGGCTGCTACACGTCTCATCGATTTCGCCATCGCTAAGAGACGCGACGTTTTAATCGGGCTATTTATTTTTCACCGATGTACCCAAACAAGCGTCTCAATACTGATTTTGATTAACGGCAGAGGCAGGACCGATTAACCCCCGGGACTTGAGAACCGCGGACGGAAACAACGGTCCGGAGCTCCGGTTCTAAAGCTCCGGTAGTATTTTACACGACGAGCATATTTAACTTTCTGTTTTTTCTGATAATTTCTTTCTTTTTTTTTTTTTTTCAACGCGAGAGTTTGAAATCGGTTTAACGTGTCGACTGTCGGTCGACGACTTTTATCGTTCTCAATCGAAAATGTTCTTTTCGAAATCGATTCAGAAACAGGGGCCTGGAAAACGAATTACTCTGTTCGTACAATTAAGACGGCTTTTGACGTTTGAGCCGCCGTCGATACGAACGCAAAAACGAATAATATTGTAAATTCGCGCGGTCCAGAGCGAAACGTTTATTTTTACGCGCGCTAAAAAATATCCCGTCGGTTTTTTTTTTTGTTTGTTTTCCGAGAAAACGCTTGGCGTCGTAAACATTATCACGATCATCGTCACCCGGTCATCTATAGAATACAATCCGTCAACCGAATACAAAAAAAAAATTATACTATGTCACGTCGACACGTGCTGTAAAACGGTGTCCGTGGTCAGAAATAATATGCGTCGTAATTCGATGATTTTTTTTTTTTTTAATTTACGCGCACATCAAGCATATTATTATCAAAAAAAAAAAGAACTATTTCAAACCTCGGATGTTTATTAATACACCAACGCCGAGAGATCTATTGATGCATATACGGGGGTGGGGTATACAGGGCGATCCACGGAAATCTCGAGTAAAATCGATTACTTTTTTTTCCATATAGTTAATTTTTATACAGAATCAATATTTATTGATCCTTAGTTTATTTGCGAGGTTACGATTTTGAAAATATTATAAGTAAAATAAGTCTGAATAAAAATAAAAATCACAAATCCCAAATTTATTCATAATCTCCGTATGGGTATAATCGTACAGATATGCAATCACTGGTGTCTACTAAACGAATCACTCTGTATATATTATATACACTAGTAAATCGCGAGATGAGAACTCATAATAATACGCGTCGCTTATAAACTCGTAAAGAATTGCGCGGGATTTGTTTTGTTTTTTGTTTTTTTTTTTCTTAACTCAAACCAATAATTATGGTTCTCTGCTGAATGATATTAGTTAAGGGGGAAAAATAGCATCGTGTGATGCCATCGGAAATATTTTCCCTTTTAAATGTCATTGTCGGTTGTGTTTAAACTCAATATAATTTCAACCTACATAAACGTCACGATTTAAATAATTCAAAGATGCCTTCACACGTGTATACTGAGTTCTATTTTTAGTCGGGGAAATTATTACACGGGGCCACTTCTAACATTCTTTAGCCGTGATGAAGCCAGGAGGGGTAAGGTGGCTATATAGACTCCCCCGCGGGTCGTCTCGGTGCACGGTATACCGCAGTTTTACGATTTGAGTGTGAACAACGTTATCTAGCTATTTCTTTTACTCCTGGAAAGAATGTGTTCTCCATTGAACCGTATTAAAACGATTAATGGAGTAGCACTGTGCCAGAAAACAGACTCGATTGGCTAGCCATGGCTAACATAAATAAAAAAAAGTGGAAATTAATGAAAATGATACTTGTACTGCTTTCGCTCGAAATTCTTTTATAATTACAAGTTATGCCAGCCAGCCAAGACGCATCTTATATTCTTATCTCGCTATTAGATGTTTGTTGTTTTTTTTTTTTTTCATGTGCATATTCGTCGCAAGTACTACATTGAAATGCATATTGACGTAAACGAACTGGGGTCGAAACCCCTTACATCCTTTTGTCTTCACCGATGTCGTATTCAGCCCGATTCCCGATCCGAAATCCTTGTCGTGTCACTGTATTCTTAAATACCCATAAGAAATCGGAAAGCCAAAACGGGTAATTCGAGGGAACAGGGGTATACAACTGCAGGTCGCCCCGACAATAAAATGTCCGTGCGTCATCTAGTTGTGCAACGTCCGGAGCGCGACAAATTCGAACAAGTAGAAAACCAATAGTATTGTAATGATAATAAACAGCGAAATATCTCACCTTTGAGCTGGTTGCCAAACGATCCGACCGGCAACAGCGCCACAACGAAAACGGCGACGGCGATTATTCGACGGCGATCCATGGCTCCGGTAGATGCTGAATGCGACCTGAAAGCAATAAACGCACGCGAATTCGATTATTAAACCGCCCGACGCTAGCGCTATAATAATAACAGTACATAACAACGCGAGAACGCGCTGAAACGTAGATTTTAACACTATGCTGATGGACATACCGACACCGATTTGGTGGGTATTGACTGGTTAACAAATATTGTAGTCGAGGTGTACATTGATTTGGTCGGTTTAGACACAAAAGCCAGGCAAAACTTTAAGAATCGTGTTTGACGCGTTTGAAAGAAATTCATTTTTTTTTTTTTTTTTTTTTAATGGAACTCGTAAAAACATTCGATTGCATCGTTTTTTGAAAATGTTCAGACATTCACTTAAAACAATTTGTTTTTTATTTATGATAAAAATAATTAAAACTTAAAACAAATAACTATGCCAAGTTATCCTAGTTGAGAACCAAATACCTATTCATTTGTGAAGAAAAAGAAGCCATACTTACCTCCTCCCCTTAAACGGGTACTGGTCGGTAAATTAGTAAAAAAAACCTTATCAACACGGTAGTCATCGAAACGCGAATAAACAAATGTCCAATTTTACAAAATTAGAAACAATTTTTAAAACCGTTACCGATCCCCCAAAGGTTAAAAATTAAAGATTTTTTTATAACTTTTCAACTAGTCGATTATTTTCATCGTTGATTATAACTAACCATGTAGTTTAAGTTTGCACACAGTTAATATTTGTATAAACACCCGATTAAGTTAACGCGTTGAAGACGGACGATTTTTTTCGAAATTTGAAATTCAATTTTACTCGGTTGGTATACTCCTTCTTCGCAAGATCGGTCTTTTTTACGTTCCGAGAAGAGGCGAATAGACACAGATTACAAAAACGACGTTTTCAGCGGAGTTTTTTAGCTGACGCGGTATACGTGTTTAAATAAAATATATATTAATTTTCGCATAGCTCGAAATCGGTCGACGTTATTATTATTATTATTATTTTTTTTTTTTGTTTGATACTCAAACGAACAATTTACGGTAAACTTAATTTATTGTCGAAAACTATCCGTAAATGTTCTAGAAAAAAAATTATAGCCAAAACTGAGCACGGTTGAAAAAAAAAACCAAAGCAAAAACAACGGAAAAAACAAACCGTGTCGTAAACAGACCGATTTATAATATTTTAGTATTCAGAATTGGTATTATTTTGACGTAAGGACGGTTAGGTTATCGTATACCTTTATGGATATTATTGTTCGAAATAATATTTCGGATTCGCTAATTCTACAAACTCGTAAAAATGTTTTGAAAAACGGAAGGAAAACACCTCATAATTTATCTTTAGTTAACACTTTGATAGTGTCTTTCGGAATGCGAATTTCACTATTTAAATCCCGCCCGTCCCCCGAAATTTGCACTTTGCATTGAATTCAATTAATATTGTACAGTTATCGAGACTCGGAAATATTAGCGTTTGCATAATATTATACGTTGGCCTTTTAGTGACACCTATAGAACGTTCCGAGTAAACGAGAACAAATTTCTTTCACACTTCCTACTTCTTGTTACTATTCGTAGTATTGCACGTTCAGCGGCGGATCCGGAAATTGTTTAAAGGCTGGCACATTATTTATATTTTCAGTGAACTAACGATAAACCACACATTGAATTAATATAGAATATATAAATAAAAACTGTAGTCCATTGACAAGGGGGATGGGTGGGGCACGTGCCCCTGTTCCCTCTTCCTGGATCCGCCACTGTGCACATTCAGGACGTAAAGAGCTGCTACGCTGATTTAGAGGTTTAAGTGTTCTTCACAAACGTATACAGAATTTGTTCGTCGCTAATCGTAATTTTGCGTATTCACGACTTATACTTCGTTTTGATTTTCGAATAACATTGTGAATAAACGCGTCTGAAAAAGCCGTATTCGATCATTATCGCCCGTTTGTTTCGATATTATGTCGTCGCATCGTAATACGTTAAAATTCAATTTAATTTAGGACAATTTTGTTTCGCACAATTTTCTATTTTTATAATAATATTGTTATGAATAACACATTTATAACGCTAATTTTGGCGATTTTAAGTGTACATCGAGGCTATCAAAATTTAATTTTAAGCATTTTTTATGTTAGTACTATAACTTTCGAGCTCTGTATCCGTTACGCTACGTTCCGTTCGCCCCGGGGAGTATTAAATTACCGTACGTGTTTCAATTTCGAGACTATTTTTTTATAATGTACCGAAAATCGACTCGTCGTCTCTGAAACGATTACTCGGGGACTTGGAAAATACGAAATCTTTATTACGAAATTATGTTATTGATTTATTTACTTTTTTTTTTCTTTTTTTTTTTTTTTTTTTTTTTTTTGCATACAAACACGGTAAAATTTGGCCGAAGGGCGTATAACGTATTTCGACGACGACGACCTTATTAACATCGAGAATATAATACAGACTTCGGTACTGTGCGTATACCTATGTAGATTATTATTATTGGATATTCATAATGAATATATGGCGAACATTTTTCCCGTGTATTTTTAACTATAGCCGATAATCGTGTTATACCGTGTATAAAAAAGTAAAAAAAAAAAATATATAAAATACTGGTTCGATTACCACGAATTATTTTTCGATAATGAATCATTTTTGCTATTTTTTTTTCCTTATCAAAAATTATACAGTACCTACACGAAATTCTTTTGGATTAACCGTATTTCTAAATAAAAAATAAAACAAGAATTTATAATTTAAACGGAAATGATTTAATAAGAAATAAATGTACAAAAAAAACCGTACAGTCGTTAATTTATTTCCGCGGAGTTGAGATGTTTTTTTTTTTTTTTTGTAGAAAATAGTGTCGTACACAGTTTTGTATTACGGATAATATACAACCGATGACGTATTTACATTTTTAACGGCCTTTCATAGGAACACATTTTTTTTTTTTTTTATTTACTAAACGCCAATATTTTGAGCTGTTTACTGAACAACATATTATTTTAAACTGCACGGTTTGCGCTCTAAAACGCATTGAATTAGGCCTTGACGAGCGAGTGTAAACCCAGTGTGATCGAGTTAATATTAAAAAGAAAAGAAGAAACTACTATTTTACGATGTCATAAAAAAAATATGATGTTCCCCTGAAATGTGACGTCGGGTACCTTTGCCCCCCACTCTCAAAATACAACACTGGATAGCTAACGTATTGTTATTGGTACACCGAGATACTTTTTAATAATGTTTTGAGTACGTATTCGAATACATCGCTGAAAAAGCATTCGAGTATGAATATAAATACTCTCAAATATTTTTTTTTTTTTTTTTTTTATAATATTATCTTATAGCTGAGACGTTAGTGTTCGGTTTTATTTTTTCTGTAAATGGTTTAACACCATCAGTGTTAGTGAAAATTTGGTAGCCGTTTGACATTATCATATTTCAATTATTATTTCGATGCGTTTCATTTCAGTATACCTAATATGGAAAACGAATTTTAAACATTACGAAAGCATTTAGAATAATTATTCAAATATGCAATCGAATATCGAAAAATTATTCGAACATTTCAACCTAAATACTTTCAGTGGTATTATTTACTACAAGTCCGGCCGCCATCACGCGGTCAATATTTACGCATATATTATTAAATACCTACACGGCATATACGTGTGAAATCATTCGTGTACGGCGCACGTTTGGTAAAAAAAAAAAAAATATATATACACGAAAACCAGTATAGGCGTAATGCGGGTACACGTTTTGATAACATCGATAATACCGTCGCGTTATTGTTATCGCGCTACCACTATTGGCAACGGAAAAACGGTACGTAAACGTTGACCGTCACCGCGCGCGCAACATTACCGGCGCGAATCGAAACGTCCGCACCGGTCGCCCCGGGCTCGTCTAACGCCGTCCGTCAACCTCTGATAGTGTTTCGCGTCGGCTGCGCGCGGTTCGTTTACGGAACGCCGCGTTAAATCTCGGGCCGCGGGGAGGAGGGGGGGTTGCGTGTGTGTTTATATTTTTTTTTTTGTTTCTCCTCCGAACCGCGTACAACGTAAACTGTCCGGAATATCGTGCGCTCGACCGAACGAAAGAAATAATAATAATAATAAAAATGTCTCTCGCGGCTTGTTATGCGAACGTTGGTGCGGTTCAGAAAAAAAAAAAATCCACACGAAACAAATCAATCTCGGGCCGCGCGCCGTTCGCGGAACGCTCTGCACAGTAGTCAGGCCTCGACGGGCGACGGGCGGCGGCACTCGATAATTATCGTGTTGTCGTATCGGTCCGATTTTCTGATCGCGCGCAGTGATACCGCTGCGGCGGCGCGCGTTTTGTTTTATTGCCGTGAATCGGCACAGGAACGTGTCCGGCGCGTAAACGTTTCGCGGTGTCGGTCGAGCGCAATCACCGCGCGCGCGGTACGCCGGTCCGGTTGGCGGGCGGTGTGTTGACCGGACGTTTCGGCGGTGCGGCGAACGTACGGTGAAACAGACAATAAAAAAAAAAAAAACCCCTCGAAATAACACGGCGCCGCGAAACGGCACGCGACGGATGATAACAACGCGGGTGACGTTGACGCGCGCTGTGTCGCGGACGATTTTTAGACGCTGTCGGAACAGGCGAGACGGAAACCGAACGCGACACGGACAATGCCCGTGCCGGCCGAGAATTTATTGATCGGGCGCTTACCCGAAACCATTCGTTACGAAAATGCAAACGCGTCTCTAATTCGCGTCGAATTCCGGTCCCCGGTAATAATCTATCGTAATACCGTAGGCTCTCTACGTTGCCCGCGGGAAATAAAAGTCCGTCACGCCGCATCCGCCCACGCCGCTCATCGACACGTTCGACGATCGAGCGCACGGGTGGAAAAAACAAACAAAGGAGACTCGAATAGCGAGCCGTTCGGCGTGGAACGAGAGACTGACTGTCGGACCGACAGAAATCACGAACGAAACGACGGGAATCACTGACCGACACGAGAAGAAGACCGACGCGCGAACCAGTTATTTTCAGTTATTTATAGTTGATTTATATATTTTTATTTTTTTTTTCTATTTACGAACATAATTTTTTTTTTTTTTTTTTTTTTATTTTCGTATAAATGATCGAAAATTATCGATACGACCGTTTCATCGCCAGACAATTTTATTTCATTTTAATTCATAACCATATTTTTATTAATAACGCGTGCATCACCTTCGACGATTATTACCGAGTGGAATTTGAAAAATTAAATTAAAAATCGTTTATTAAGTCGTCGCGCTTGTTGTAGAGGAAAAAAAAAATAAATATATAATAATAATTGTGATTCAAATTGCGATTCCGTTTAACCGGTTACGCTCTAGTTATAAAATATTCACATTTAAAAATTAACTATGGTAAAATATTCAAATGAACGCGTTCTGTATATAATGTAGAGTATTATAAGCGAGTCGGTAGACGAAAAACTTTTTTTTTTAATTTTTATTCAATCCTACACAACATTATCCTTTTGTCGACGAGATAAACCGGACGGAGAGGAGAAAGAGGAGAACTTATTTTCTATACGTATATACGGTTTGTGTAGATGCCTACTCCGTGTTATTATCGTTTTACGTCCGCGATAAAAACCGTTCGTCTTTCGGAGATCCGTCGTCGATACGCGTAGCCCGACGACAGCTTTTAACTGCAACCGTGTCAGCCCGTCCGTTGTCTATTATCGTACTATCGTCAATACCGCGGTGATCCTCGCAATAAACAGAATGACGCCGGAATGGGCGAGCCGTGGAGGAAAAATCCAAAGGGGAGGTTGATCGCTCGGAAGAACCCCGCCAGATTTCACAGGAACATTTCGTTGAGAACGGATATTCGCGGATTTCTCGAGACGTGAGGAAATATAATCGAGGGCAAACGGTCAGGAATTAGGATGGTCAGGACGGCGACGGATCGACGGATGGAAGGGATGTTGATTGACGGGACGATCTCGAAAAGGCCATGTGCATAAAAACGTGTCCTGACTGACTGGCCGATCCGTCATCGCCTGGCCCAAACCGCCGGACGGATTCGGCACGCGGGTAGCTGTGACGCGGGCGTCGGCTACGTGACGGTTTTTTTTCGGAAATTCAACCGTTAAATGTTTAAAATAGAGGTTCCTGGGCACTGTCGGTACTCGATATCTAATTGTTTACGGATTCGTTTTCGTTTATTCGCGGGTTACCGCGGCGCAACGGACAACAGACCTGTTATCATTAGGCGCGTATCGCCGGAACGGCCGGTGTAATGTATAAATATATACAATAAATGACGATAGTAACGATATCGTAGTATCGCCGTAGTAATCGTCTATTTCGATTGGCCGACATCAACTGCGGAATTCAGCGGTGGCGTGCGCAAACTGCATTATAAAAATACCCGCGGGCGATCCGTTTATATTTACTGATAATGTTGTACGCAGCGAACGATCGCGGTCCGAAATCCGAACAGATACGGTCGGAGTGTAACATGTAACATGCACGCATCTCTGTGTTTATAATAATTGCGTTTTAATCGAATTAAGTCGATTAATATCGCGCCGTCACCGTTATGAACGGGGGCGTAGAAAAGTCCGGTTTTTCCACGGTGAACGCGATTTGACTGGGGGAACGGAGAAGGGGAGGAAACGCTATTTGTTCGATTGTTCGTAATATCCGCGATATTTGTCGAGCTTACCCGCAGAGCTGCGAAATTACCCTACAAGAATAATTCGGTAAATCAACGTGAATTTCGGTAATTCGAGTAATTTTTTTTTTTTTAAGGAAAACATTTAAATAAAAAAGAGCTGATACTGGGCATGGTATCGGCCACTGTTAAAAGTGAGAAGTTTGAAATGTGGGATACATAAAGGTTATTTAATTTATATCTGTAAGCCACGATAAACCATTGCGTGACAATTCCGAGTGCAATTCGGTAATACGTAATTTGAAGTGGCGTAATTTTTTTTTAGCGATTTCCATTTAAATTTGATTTCAAAACTCATATTAAAAGAAAAAAAGTCATCCGATGATTTTGTAAATTTTACCACGTCTAGGTATGTTTAATATAAGTATTATCGCCGAGTTTCAAGTCTCTACGTGTATTTAAAACCGAATGGCATCAAAAAATCTCCACAAAATTAAAATTCCTCAAAAGCTCAATAGTGGCTGAAAATGTTTGTCGATGATACCGTTAAGATATTAAATCATAAATGAGACCAAAAGGTTATCTTATGATTTTTCGGTTAAATCATTTTTTCTGGTAGAAAACGTCGTCCGCGTTTTTATCAAATAATGAAATCCTGAAGTTGTACGTTTTCCTACGATTTTCCCCACTCACGTGTTATTATTTAAAACATGGCGTCGAAAATCAAGAAACGACCTGTTTCATGTACAATCTAGACAACTTGATTGAAATTTCAGAAAAGATGCTACACGGTAAACTCAGAGCAAGTTTACTAGGAAAAAACTGGTCCACAGACTAGAAGTAGAAGAAGAAAAAAATAAGTAAATAAACTTCTCAGTAAAACCAATAGCTCCCCTCCCCACGCTCGGAATCTGAAATATATAATACGCGCGTTATTACGTACGGAATATAAATAAACCTAACAGCGTGAAGCGCCTGTTATCGATCGATATATTCTTTTTTTTCATTCAGTTACACCACTGTGAGACTTATTCTGGCCCGCTGGCCAGAATGAATTCAAAATGGGACAAAAAAAAAAATATTTTATGGCGTATTTCACTCGATTTGGGTTCTCATACAAGTCTTAAAAGTAGGTATTTGAAAATCAAAATCAAAAACTACATACTTATTAGTTATTGCTTCAATTTGTGTTTTTTTTTTTTTTTTTTTTTTTTTTACACATATGAATAAAATTAAAGTGTTTGTCCGTCCGTCTGCCCGGGCTTATCTCTGAAACGGCTGAATCAATTTCTACGGGACTTTCACTGTAAGATAGAGTATTTTCCCGAGCATAATATTGAGTATTTTTCATTCCAATTTTTTGATCTAAAATAAAACTGATACATTTTGTATAATAAAACATAATTAGTGGGTTATGATTTATTTGATATATTCATAACTTCCTAATAGACAAGTATATGCAGACGAATTTTTTTTTTTTAAATACAACCCACCAATGTAATTAAACGTTCAAGTTAAATTTGAAACCCCAGTGTGCGCCGGTCATTAGGATCAGATCAATAACACAAGAAAAAACTACAACAACGTTAACTAGTATTCATAGTAAAATTAAATGTTTCAAAAACGTGTAGAAAAAAGTAAAATATTATTGCCATTACTTACTAATCGATGTATTCAATGATCATTTTGAAGTTTAACGTCTAAACGTATATTGAGAAATAAACGAGTAATATACGAGTACAAACGATATCGGAAAACGGAAAGTTAATGACACGTATATTCATGGCTTGTTATCCGGTATATTAATCGTTAATTTTATGATAACATGTAATGGACTGCTTAGGTTTATCCTGCTACTGTCAAAGTGTAACGGCAGATTATCTGATTTTTGAACGTCAGATTATTCGTTTTCGTCCCGTTTTGAACTTATTCTGGCCCACTGTGAGTCGGCGCATCGAGGAGAAAATGTTTGAAACGGAATAAAAAACCGTCGGGAACCCGAGAATGTTAGTAACTATGCTTCCTGGTTTTTCATGAAAATCGATTTTACTATTTCAGTTGTTCAGTAATCAAATCAGTCGCATAGGAACCGGGCATTTTACACATTTTATTTGGTCGTTTAGGAATTCATCATATTATAAAAAACGGTCTTACTGGTCGGGAAAAAGTTGAACGTAATTTCATATAATTTTGTTAGTGAAACAGAATCCACTCGGCCGCCTCGAGTAAACCGGTGGGAGGGGGGGGGGTAAGCTGTCGTTTTGTCGAACTGTAGTTTCGCTCCCACTCCCCCTCCTAATAAATAAATCAATTACCTCATCTATGTATACGTTTTAAAAATGTAATATTATTACGAAAACGTACCGTTTCATTTCCTAACGGTTATTTATTTATTTATTTTTTTTTTTTATTTGAACATTTAACGTTTTTATCCGTCTTGATAATTTTACGTCCTCGTAAATTTCTCGGAGCAAAAACATACTGCCGCAGAATATACGGCGACTAACCGTTTGTAATTTTTCATTTTGTTATTCGATTATGGCCCGACGGCGGTCTCATTTTTATATAATATTTAAAAATTTCCCATAAAAGAAAACAATTTTATCCACACATTGCGTACAGTGCGATTGTTTTATCGCGATCCGGCGATTTTCTCGAGGGATCCGAAACGAATTCGATTTGATTTTTTCTCCCCAATCATCACCTATATTATCGAGACGTTTAAGCGTAGGCGTTTCAAACGTCGCGGAAAATCCGGGTGCACCGTATACGTTGGCCGTTGGGTAACACAAGTTTTAAAAGAATGTATGCCCGACAAGAATCTATTATTTTTGAAAAAATTAGAGGTTTCGATTCCAAAGCGTGTGTATATATCGCATACTCTTTGGAGGTGTTCAATCGCCGCATATGGACGGGCGTTCGAAGACAGCGTTCGTACGATAACGTTTAAACTGCGGAAATCGAATTCGCTCGTATAAAAGGCTACGCACGGTCAGGATTCGCCTACGGGCGGCCGCTTTCGTCGAACCCTTTCACGTTATACTACGCACTCGTCAGACAAAAACCTGTTGTGCTAATTGGAATAGATCGAACGAAATAGATGAAAAAAAAAACCAAAAAAAACTTGCATACAAGTAAAAACGCTCCGGTAAAAGAACCGCGCTGTATACGTTCGCGCATACGCAATATTGTTATTTATACTCTTCGCGTTTTATTCACGGGCTTCCGGGCGGCGCGACTGCGAAATTGTCGTGTCCGACAAGCGGTTCTTGCAACGCGCACTTTCGTCGTCGCGCATCGCCGTCGTATCGCACGGCGGTTCCGCTTGTGATTATTCTCGAGCCGTCCGAAAATTCCCGTCGGCCCGCGTAAAATATTTTCGTCTCCGGATTCGTCGCGACTGCAGCGCACCTCGACATTGTGCGCGCCCGCAATACGCCGCGATGATAACGCGCCGTCTGTTTACACACTGAAAGATTACGATCGCTATTCGTGCCGCGGACGGTTTGCCCGTCGCCATTATGTACGGCGCGACGTCCGAGTCCGATTTTCGAACGTCTCGTCGGGGCGGACCACACGCCCGTTACACAGGGTGTGCCGTTTTCCGTCGGCGATTACCCCGTCGGAGCATTCCGAGTGCGTCCGATTACACGCCGCGCGTTCGTTATCGGCCGCGATAAATACAGACAGGCCTCTTTAAAGCGTGATATTTCAACATTGTTTTTAAACCGTTCACCCGCGCGTACGTTCTTGTGTATACGCGTACGCGATTCGGATTTTCAAATTTCAGCGATTTTTCGCGAAATTCCGATACGCCGCGGAATAATATCGGGTTTACCGTTTACGTCGTTCGCGACGCCAGAACTACGCTTTATACGGAAGTGCGGAACGGCGATGAACGTCCGTTTTTAGACGATCGATTTGTGTACCCGTTCAAGATACCAGGAGCGGTTAAGGGGCGGAAATTCGGAAATAGCGTTAAAATAAAGCCGGGACGATTTCGTACGATATGATTGAAAAAAAAAATGTATAATAATCCATTTGAAAGGGAAAAACCTTCGGAAAAAAAAAAAATCTCCGATTCGTGATTAACGGATCACCCTGTACATTATAAAGAGGCAGGTATTTAATATAATATAATATTTCGGAATTTCGGACACGGGAGCTGCCGCGCCGGTTCGCCACTCGACAAAGAACCCGCGGGAATTCGTTTATCGAAAATATTCGAAATAGTCGATGTTCGGCGACCGTGGTTTATTATTATTTTATTATTTTATTTATTTATTTTTTTTTTTTTTTTTGTAGTTTTAGCAATACCCTAACTTAACTGTAAGTAAGTGCCAGATTTTCGATCTAGCGTGTACCGAAATACCTATAATTTTTCCGTTAAAACTCTATTTTCGTTAGTAAAAATAGTACAAATTGATAACGACGTACATAGAAATATGTGAATTTTTCGACCTACGGTACATTTTACGTACAATTTTTCCGGATTATCAACAAATCGTCTAAATTATTGTCAACAAACGACGATGCGTTGGTTATGTTTTGTTGATTTTCGCGTTATCATCTCGACTAACCAGGGAAAATGAACGATCAACATCTCGCCGTATTACAGAGCACCGCCTCGA